>JAGDQP010034044.1:0-20344 GCA_022664845.1 Lepisma saccharinum | reverse complement strand
AGTGTGTATGAGTATGTGTGTGTGTGTGTTACGTAGGATTTCTGACTAATTTGAGGAGAATATTAACCACTCAGCTGAACATACGTAGAATATTTGATTGCATCAAGCGTGTAGAGTTTCATATCACATAACCTAAGTTATTGTTCTAGTTATCTTGTGATTCCCATACCTATCAAACTAACTTCAAAGGTCATTCATTCTACCTGCCTTCGGAGGAGAATTCGGAGTGTCGGAGGATTCGATTCTCTTCCTGTTCTATTGGAAAAGAACCGAACTCTTGGGAAGTGGCTTCTCTCTAGCAAATTTGGCTACCGTATCCCTACTTCATATTTGGATCACGTAAGAAACAGGATAAACCCAAGAATTCAAAACAAATCAGTGTTTCCAAATATCTTGACTAATATTCTGGAACGTTTCTTATACAAGAGAGACAAGAATGCAAGTGTAAAATTGGCACAGCTGCAAACTTGTTGCTTTCTGATTAAGAAGAAAAGTTTCTTTATGCGAAACAAGAACTAAAACTTCAGAATCCACAGCTTTCGAGTAGGTAGTTAATTTTTCATCGAATTTATTTATGACCTTTACGCATCTCAGGATGAAGCTTGGATAGGGTGAGGCAGAGGATATTCGAAGGCAGTCGGCCAGGGCCTAGTTAGTATTACTATCCCAGCATTTGCCTAATACGACAGAAAAAACCCTGGAAAATCAGTCAGGATTGGCGGACGTTGGAACTATTCCCATGACCTGCCTATAGCTAAACAAACTCACACACTTCGTAGTTTTCGTAGTGCGCTTCCTTATGACGTACAGTGTGAGTTTAATGATACAGTATTGTGAGTAGTGTCATATTCTTGCTTACCTAACAGATTCAGAAAAGTGATCGTGGATACCTGAGAGCCACGACGTACGTTGGGGAGGGAGGAAGAATATCATAATTCACAATATCTTTAATTACTAGTTTTAATCCAGGGAATTTACATAAAAAATACCCCTGATCTAAAAATAATGCAACAAAAATGTTTTTGCTAGTCTATACAGAAAGAGTTTACTGTACGAGACCGAGAACTGGCTGCGATTTTACAAGGATGTCGACAAAAGTAGTTTTTTTGCATTTATATCATAAAGGGTAGCCCGTCCAGAAATGTTGCAGACGTACAAGACGAAAAATCGTTTTTTTTTCTTCTGATTCAATATTACCATTTTCCTCCAAGAACGAACGGTTACAAAATTTTCACCAGCTTTAATGTAGTAAATTTCAGCTCTTAACAGGAAAACAAATTTTAAAAAAAACGAGGCAAAAGTCTGGGAACTTCCTTTGAAATCCTAGCATGTATTTTGGTTAATAAGCCGACTACACGCAGGAAACAAAGTGTAAAAAATAAAAAAAATCCAAAATTCAGACCGATGAAAAACAAAACGCATCTACAGTCAAAATGGTTGCTGAACGTGACGATTAACTAATGGTAACTATCTGGATTTAAATAACAAAAAAAAAAAAAAAAAAAAAACTGGCTCCAGTCCATTATATTTATTACACATAACTTCCCTTCATTTCCCCATCACCATGAACATAGCTTCCATGATAATACACAAACTGCCTTAAATATTCCAGGTTCCAAAAAGATAAGATGAAAATGTAATATCAACAACATAATTCATATACTCTTTCATTCAAAACAGTTCCTAATTAATAACACCAAAACAATAATTCAGTTCACTAACAGTCAGTTGCATCTAAGTATCAATAGCAAATCTCATTACCAAATTTTTATCAATTGGAAAAAAAAAACACTCAAGACAACAATGAGGTCTTCACGAATTATTTCACGTGTCAAATCTCCAATAGGTATGTTAAAATTCAACAAAATTACGCTGAAATATATTCAGAATCAATGAGGGGGTGGGGGTTAAAAAATCAAAAGCAATACCCGAAAAATATCAAATATAACTGATTTTCGATCAAATTTTGGAATTAAATAAACATGTCTAATTTGTAATTAAATGTTTTTTTTTAATTTTTAGAACATCTCACAATATCAATCACTAGTAGCGCAAATATGTAGAACCCTCAATTACTCAATACAGTGGCACAAATTATGGTTAGAAAAAATAAAAGAACTAACTTCAAATCCTGTCTTTCAAACAATGCCAAGTTAAATCCAATATTTAGCGTCAATAACTAAACAGTTATTTATTCAAACACTTATTCTTATTTAGAAAGTTCCTTGTTTAATAAATTTCTTAAAACGACTAGCGATCCAGCATCAAAAAAACCAAATTCCTAAATTACAATTTTCACCGGAACGTCTAACCTAACCTTGAAAATTACCGCCATGCCAATTCACAGCACCAATCCACCACCCCTATCGAACCTCGCATGCCAGTGCAATAAATGGAAAAAACAAAGTTTCAAACAATTCCTCAAATCCTTCCAAAAATCCAACAAATTCAGAGCAATCGCCTGACTCCAAATTATTATAACCAACCACAACAACAACTGCTCCTAAAAAAAGATACCTGCACCTCTCACCTCTCAAATCCATGAATGTCAACCTCTAGAACCAAAAACCAGATCTTGCACCAGTTTTGGACCACCTCGCTTTCGTTTGCTCTACATTCTCTTGTACCAAGAAAAACTGAAAATTGACTAAATTACAAAATTCAATTTAACTCCCTGAAGAAAACCACAATAATAAATAGCTCGCCAACATAAATTTAAAAACGCACCAATAAAAAATTAAAAAGGTTCTTACGATACTGAAAACCTATTAACTAAATTCAATATAACTCAGTACTGTCAGAAGAAAAGATAAGAACACCCTCAAATCCAAGTACAAAGTTAACCCCCTGACTCAGAAACCAAATAGTTTAAACTAAGCCAGGAAACAATCTGATCTTCTAATCTCACACTCGCTCCATATTCTCCCTTTTGCACACTAAGCCAGGAAACAATCTGATATTCTAATTCACACTCACTCCATATGCTCCCTTTTGTACCGAACATAGAACATTTTACAAATGAATTGCAATTTCAATCCTAACTCACTCACTTACAACAGCAAAATCTATTTTTCGTAAATTGAATACTATCAGACACAAAACCATCCTACCACAAGTGCATCCAACCGAACCTGACTTTTCCGTTTCACAAGATCAAAAATTCTTAACACACTACCAACAAACTCGCAGGCATTGCTCAACTTAAAAATGCAATTTGCCCTACCAATACAGACGTAGGATATAAACATATCCTATTTGCTTTAAATCAACTGATATAAAGTTGATTACCGAGCACATTATACAAAAAATGTCACCCAACCTGACTTTTAATAACCAGACACTCTACCTTAGTTCTCTTACCACCTTCCCCACTAGCAGTGACAATTCCCACCAAAAAGAAATGATTCTCACAATTTCAAGACAGAACACAACACCGATTCAAGCCAGTGCTCCACCATCGAACCAGACAATAACCACCAACGAAACCAAATTCAATTAACGAAGTCAATAATTATTTTTTTAAAGAATTATGCCGTGTTTGCAACTAATCAGTGTTACATAACTGACTTATTAAATCCGCAAAAAATACTTTAATTAATTTTTTAGCAGATCAAAACAACACGAGTTACTTCGAAGTTTAATCATGTTCAAGCTTAAATGTAAAATTACATTGTTAGTATTTTTCGCTTACCTTATTATTAGGGTTGATCCAATTGACTTATTTTACATAATTTAGTTTTAAGTTATCTCCAATCATTTAATTTAAGTTAGTTTTTACGACTTGATTAGTTCTCAAGATCATCCATTTGTTTACGTTGCTCACCATTACTATTTTTAAACTCCTTTTTTCCAAAATGATAAATACCAAGAAGCCATGTTGAATCTCACAAATTTCAGATTTCTCAATAACTAATTTTTAATAAAGACTTATTTATTTCCCGAGTAATAATATAAATCTATAGCACAAGGTAACCGCTATTTTCACTGAGTAAGAATTCAACTCCCGTGATTCTTACCACCACCATTACCACAGACATTATGAAGCTCAAATTTAAATTTCTCCGCTACGTAGGCAATGGCTCACTGTTACAAATCCATCCCAAATTGTACTCATATTTGTAAATTAACTTTAAGGAACCACCAAAAGAATACAAAAAGAAAACTTTTGTAGCGAGATTCAAGTTACTCGCTGCAAGGTTACCCTTACCGCACAAAAATACCAACTATTTTGAATGAAAGAGTACGAATTCTGTTGTAGATGTTAAATTTTCATGTTATTTTTGTGGAACCTGGAATACTTAAGACAGTTTGTGTATTATAATGGAAGCTATGTTGAAGGTGATGGGGAAATCAAGGGAAGTTATGTGTAATAAATATAATGGACTGGAGCCAGGATTTATTATTTAAATCCAGATAGTTACCATTAGTTAATCGTCATTTTCAGCAACCATATTGCTTGTAGGTACGTCTGTCTTGTTTTTCCTCGGTCTGCATTTTGGATTTGTATTTATTTATTTATTTTTATTATTTTTTTACATTTTGTTTCCTGCCTGTACTCGGCTTGCTATCCAATATGCTGGGGTTGCAAGATTACCACAGACATTATGAAGTTCAAAATCAAATATTCTCCGCTACCTAGGTAATGGAGTCACTATAGCTCACTGTTACAAATTCATCCAAAATTTTAATCTTATTTGTAAATCGACTTAGGGAGCGGGCAAAAGAATAGAAAAAGAAAACTTTTGTAGCGAGATTCAAGGTACTCGCTGCACCTTGTAAATCGAAAATGACTATAAGGAGTGTGAGCAAATGTTGGATATCGGTCATGGAAGCACGGGCTTCATTTCGCCCATCTTGAAAGCTGGCATCCTGGATTTGGGTCGAGAATTTTAAATGGGAGAGCATTATCGTTTTACACTAGCTCGTTACCAGTACTTCAAATGTGAAGTCGGTGTTTTTTCACTACGTTTATCTGTTTAGAAGAAAGGGTATCCCTCATAGGAATTTTGATCTGACTTAAAAGGAAACTGATTTTCCTTTTACATCAAAAATTGTCAAATTCTTTACTCCTTTTTCTACATCTAATTTACTTTAGTCTAGTATTCACAAGCTGACTGGAGAATGCTTATTCAATCAACTAATAGCTGAAGACAACAACACTTCAGTGTTCGTTAATGATCACGTTTTTTTTTTTTTTTTTTGTTAAAGAGAAATCAAATTGACGAAAGAAACTGCAACTAATACCTGGAGTTATGTAATATTGCAGAAGTTCTATTCATTGACAACACAGGTTTCTTGTGAAAGTCGCTAAATTCTTTTTTATATTTAAAAGTATTTCATTATTTCGTTGAGTGGCAGCAAATTTAATACACTTATAAGGAAAAAGAATTTTAAAGAAATAAATAGATTCTTTGAATAGCATTTTCTATAATGAAATTCTTTTCTCTAATTTCGTGGAAGAAAGTATATTTCATCTCGAAAAAGACGTTAAAATGTGATGCGTTGTTTGAAAATAAATAGCACGTTTCTAACTGAATATAATTATATTTTAGACAGAATACGTTTCCAACAGTAAATAATTATGTTTTATATAGATAGAGTCATTCGGGGTGAAATGCCCATTTTTTATATTGTTCTTATTTATGACTCTGAATGGAAATCTACAGAAAATAAGAGCATACCAAATGCGAGGTACATCTTTAAGTATTTCTGCCTGTACAATAGATTTTATAGTATTATATGCTGTAGGAGATACACTGATGTTTGTAATGTAAGACAAATATGTTCATAGTACTCCACCATCCGGGTAAAACGCCCACCGTCGTGGGGTAATATGTCCATGCACACCAACACAATACTAAACAAGGTGGAAGGTCATAACAATGAAAATGATGTTACGATAGAAGCTAGTCATACTACAGGAAATTATATTATGGTACAAAACTAGCCTATAAAGCATGAACTACTTCTTTACCATTGACAGGCTTGGAAAATACAGAATAGAAAAATGAATGTTACCGACGAGACGAGATTTAGGCTGTCTCGTCTCGAATATATCTTGTCCAGAGAGTGCCTTGTCTCGAAAAGATGTATACTTTGCATTACGAGAGCTTTGTCTCGTCTCGTTTTCTAAAGCCATTTTCTCTGTCACGTCTCGTCTCGTGGCAACACTAAAAATACATATTAACTGAAAATACGAAACGGAAAAGCTTGTTTAGCTTCATTCTAATGGTGAGATGTAAGTTAGTTTTACACAACACAATATTAATAGCATTAAACAGCCTTATGAAAATATTATACTAACTGAAAATAAAAAATAAAAAAATATGAAAAAATGAAAAATATAACACTCACTGGAGGAAATGAACTGAATTTGCATGTTAAGACAGGAAGTGGTTTAGGACACATATTTGGAAACGATGTACATACTTCATGGAGACACATTGGACAACGAATACATTTGATCCACTCACATGTAAACATAAGTCCCGTACATTTATAATAATGCCCACCACAGATTCCGTAACAAGTATCTTCATCTGTATCAGATGAGCCTGTACGGTTTCTCCTTGACTGTATATTGTATCCCGGTTTCAACTACATAGGGTGTTAAAAACCTTGTGCGATATTTTTCGAACGGTTATTACTCGGAAACCATGACTCCAAAGAGAAAATGTTAAAGAATATTTTAGTATAATTTTTGCATGTGTAGAATAACCTCCTAAAGTTGTCAATGTATTTTGGAATCACCCTGTATATGGAAATGCATATCAGAAAATGAAGAAAAATTAAGCTACTGCTCCCCCTTACTCGCGTGAATCGCAGGCAGCACCGTAAATATACAAAAATCTATTCTTTGTACGTATTCTATGCACAAAAGTAGTTGTCAATCACTTTCTTCGCTTCTCATCTGTATCCCTATCTGCAAGTAAATTTAACGAACAAAGATCAAAAATATTTTGTTGCGAAAGAAGTGAAACTACTATTTGATGTGAAAGCAAATAATAATCTATATTATACTGGTATACACTGAACTTTCAGTACCATTATACAGCTTTCAAGCGTACTGCTGTGTTTGCTAGCATAGGAATATGTGGGGTAAAACGCCCATGGGCCATTAATCCCCACGCCTGGTGGGCAAATCACCCCGAAGTCAAATACAATACGATAGTTCCAGTTCATTCAACTTCCAACACTGCACGGCATGGCGTCTACCCACTACTGCATCAGAACAACAGAAGTCCACTTTGTGCAACGCCCATTCATTGATTCTCTAATGCAGCAGTGTAATCATTCTGTCTCCCTAAATTTGAAACGTTCAAAAAACATTACAAGAAAAAAAATATGTACTTAACACATTTAAATTAGTCTGAAAGTCTTCACTTTCTTCACACAATGTCTTTTGGTGTCACCTTTGTCTTCCATATAATTGCCTTCACTGTTGCCACCTCATATTCCCTTCCGTGTTTTATTTTAGGGGGTGGTCATTTTGCCCCACTGAGGCATTTCACCCCCACTCACTCTACATGATAGAATACATTTTTATAAAATAGTGCTGGTGGGCCCCGTGATTCATGAATAGTTTGTTAGAGTATGTGTATGGCAAATACCGCTTTCATTAATGTATTCTATCAGTAATAACAGTACTGTAACTTTTACTACTGTACATGCCAGCTAAGTCCTAGAACCGAAATGGATTATTTTCACTGAAACGCTTCGAAATTTCTTGAATTCTTGTGGTTTTTAACTAGACAATGTCATGGAGACTTAGTATCCCTATGGCTACCATACCTCTCTTAGTATGTCATAAAATAAAAAAATGCTTAATAGATATTTTCTGCGTAAAATAGTGTATGTTTAAAAAATGAATAACAAATTAGATAACCCAAAGATATAAGGTGCTCCCTGACGATTAAATAAAAGTACCGAAGCGGAGTCCTGGCTTCGCTACACTCCTAGATCTGATTCCGTCGATTGGTAGACTATAATTTATGCTACATTGCAATGGTTATAATCCAGCATTTCAAATTGTTTGCGTACTAATGAATTAGCACGTACTCATGGACTCACAAATGAAAAATATCATAATTTGGTGAATTACTAACAAACGGAGTACCTACTCCTCTGTAAATCTTTTTGTAATCACAACTGTACTTCCGTATTAAAATCCTTTACGTTGCAGATAATATTTAATTTGACCAAAAAAAAACTCCTTTCTGGACCTTGTAATATGGAAATACTGCAGACTTTGTTTAAATATTTGGTGCAAATCATTACGTGAATTATCAGTTTCAGGCCGCTAGTAAATATCTTTACTTTTCACCCCTTTAAGCGAAAATTTTGATTTGATTTGATTTGAGAAAGTAATTATTAATTCAAACTAGAAGTTAAATCACTAAATTCCTAAATGTTGTTTGGAAATGAAAACGAACAAGGTAAATCTGATCACATACAGCACTAAAATCTTCTTTATGGGCGTTTAGTAGGCCTAGTCAAGCATATTTATGTGCGTTTCGTAGTAATATTCGCGGCCTACAGGCGAATTAGTAGCCATCGGGGAGAATATAAATAATAAAACTTTTTTTCTTTATAGAACTGTTGCAAATGCCTTCTGTAATAATATATTGTTAAAAGTCCAGACCGATCCGCCTTGAGCAAAGTGCACCGTCTTGGAAAAATGGTGAGAAAACAGTGTGTTTTACCATTTTTTACGATTATCTCGGAAATGATTGATGTTAGGTAAAAAAAATACAAACCATTAGATGAAAAGAGCAGAAAATGTCCTATCAGATAGCTACTTTATTTGACCTTGGCAACTTTTCATTGTCAAGAAAAAGTTAATAAATATTGGGGAAATATATACTTATACTCCCAAATTAGCCAATTTTCGCCAAATGAACCTAATTTCTACCATGATTAGCTAATTATCAGTTTCTTATTATATGATAAATGAGCAGATAAGTTCATTAGCGTAGCTTTAACCCCACCTCAACCAGTGGCGAAACCAGAGAGGGGGCCGGGGCACGTGCCCCCATCAAGGGATAATTCTTTATTTTATATAGCATTATTTCAATAATTTATTTCCGAGAAATCTTCGATTTGTTTACGTACAAGCCTAATTTATTTAGAAATATCAATTTTCCGGGACACAGGTGTCAAATTTATACAAAAAATCACAAACCGGGCTTATATAAAAATGGTAGTCTGTTCCACCTGCGCCCCCTTGCGAAAATCCTGTATGTGCCACAGGCCCCGACCTACTACCCCCTTAAGTCTCGGAATGTATGACTTCCATGCCATAGCGATTTTCTGTGTTGTTGCATACATCATTCACTACAATAACTTATTTGTACACTTAATATCTCCTCAAGATCTCAGACTAATCCCACAGACAAAACAATTTCCACATCACCTTGTACCCAGTCAGAGTAAAGTAAGAATACTACTGCTTGAGAAGACAGGGTCAACGACGCGTTCTTTTTATACCGTGGTATCCTTAGTAGATATAATTCACTTAGTGCATCCACTATCATGCTACAATACGCAAATACATTTTTGTCCCCATATTTAGCGACATCCTCAACCTCAAATCCTCCCTGAGGAAGCAAAGGCTGAAAATTAAACATAATCTTCTATTTGCTTATACAATGTCTATTTTGCAATTTTTCACATTTTCCATATTATTGGTTACCATTATTATTCTCTAATCACAATCACCTTCGCTTTTGACGTCTTCTCTGATTGCTTCCAAGTGGTTGCTACATCCTATAGTCCACTGCAATGGGCCCAAGCATACGTGCACTTCAATCCAGAATTTTTGTGTATACAATTAACTACCTTCATAACCCTATAAGAAGGTACATTATATCAAGTTTAGTACTTCCTCAAGAGCCGGTACAAGTGCGTTATTTGCGATATTGTTAGGAGTATATTTTCCTCCAATTTCCATCCCCAGGTCTCTGACAGCAATTTCCTCTCCTCCACAACTGTACCCTAATAGCATTCAATATCATATGGATATCCAGGGGATGTCCCACGATATCCACAGGATGTCCTATACGTGTTGATCAGATGGCCGAATGTCCGCTTCATGGATATCCCATGGGACGTCCCGCGGGACCTCCATGGAATGTCCGCCAAACGTCATGTGGCCATCGTGATTGGACGTCCGGTGGATATTATGGGATGTCGCAAGGATATCACAAATCGCTCAGCTGAACATACCCAGGGGGAAGGTGGGGTCAATCTTTGTCCTTCCTTTTTTATTACTTAACGAAAATGTAAATGTCCTTTATGATGCTGGGATGTCCTGGATCTGAGTGACGGGCTTTCACCGTCTCCGTGTTAGTCATTTTTAGGAGTCACAGTTGGATATGGTTGAATTTCATAGCATCCAACTATGACCCCTGAAAATGACTAACACGGAGAAGGTCAAACCGCTTTACTCAGACCCAGGGCATCCCAGCACCATAAAGGATCTTTCGATCTTCGTTAAGTAATAAAATTAAGGACAAAGGCTGCGCCTAACTCATCTCAGTCTCGTCTACAATAACGTCATCCTCTATCCATTCACAGGAAGATATAATCAATTGCAGAACATAATCCTGGAATGAGTTTTGAAGTAGCATTTTATTGCGCGTCTTCAGAAACAGAAAAAAACATTTGTGGGAAAACTGACCTCAAAGTACCATCTTCGTGGACATTACATCCATGGTGTAGTATACTGGCAACACATTACTCAAAAAAAGGCAGCACTTGATAACAATCAAAGAATTGTGTAATATACCAAAAGGTTCAGATGGTAAGCTACTGCGGAACAATGCAGAAACTAGTTGCGGGTTCAAAATTCGTCATGACGGATACCGGTGAATTCGGTGTTACAGAGTAGAAGCACTTGTACTTGTAGCAGTGAACCAAAACTAGTAACCCAATAACCACAATTTCACTAGTAATTTTACACAAGAGGTTAGAAATTAGGCATAACATAATTTAACCCATCCTAACAAGAGAAAAAAATCTAACCGGGTTTTTCTAAGTCATACGCCAACCTTATCGGCTGTAAAGGGTGCATAAATAGCTAGCCGGGTGGCCGAACAGTCTGCGGCGGTAGGCCATCGGCTCGAAGGTCCCGAGTTTGAGTACCGGCAGGGGCATGGGTGTGGATTTTAACAGCTAAAGGTGAACTGTGACGGGCCGAAGTCCAGAGTTACTAGACTGGCCCATGTAAGAACAAAGATTTTTAAGAGTGCATAAATAACGTTCGGGACAAAATAATTTTCCATAAATCGGAGACAAAGTGAACGTAAATATCACGGTCGTGCAATTTGACTGTCACGTAAATGGAATAGCAACGTATAACAACCTGTGGCAGCAACAAGACTACGCAATGATAAAAAATCTAACCTGATTTCTCTATCCTGTAACAGGCTACCTAACTGGCTGTAGTGGGTGCATGGAAAGGTAAAATAAATAGTTCATATTCATGGCAAAATAAATAGCTTGACAAAAATCGTAGACATAGCTAACGAAAATATTGGAGTTGTGCAATGCATAAATTTATTACTTGGACAACGTGACAAACAAAATAGGCTAACCAGCTATTTGAAATGTCCGTAGTGTTTTTTAAAATGTATTTATGGCTTTTAGGCATCTCAGGCTCAGACTGGGAGGTGTTGCAAGGTATTCAGCCATAGCCTGTTTGTAGGTACCATCCCGGCGTTTGCCTGATGTGACTGACGAGAAACCCTCTGAAAAAATCTCATGATGCGGTAGGATGGGTGTCCGGTGGGCGGGAACCCACGACCTTCCGAATGCAAATTGTATGGTGGTTCGTAATAATCACATTGTGGAATATTTCGAACTTAGCAAATTTCTCACCGGCTACCTAAACACTGACTTTTACAACCTTCATGTTCATCGGCAGTCATAAACGAAACGTTCTTCGTGCATTAGCTTAGGGTGGAACAGTTATCTACACGCTTGCTCTGCAGGTGTATGTTAAATAACTACCAAGTATTAAATTTTCCTTTCTGATCATCTTCCCTTAAGTTTCCATCACCTACTGAAATATCGATCTATCATCATCCATTCGGCCTGAGCCAAAGATACCTTAAACGAAAAGCACATTCAGATTGGATTTTTTATACTACGCAATTCAGCAAACGTGTACGTACCCCCACCGTAAAAAAATGCTGTGCGTGGCAGGTGTCTTGACCTTTCCGTGTAGGTTACAACAATTTTTTTCGCCTTTACTTGATGTTAGTTTCCCCTTTATTAATCTGAGGTCAGCATGAAGCATCTTCATCACAAAGGCATAAGGTAATGACAGTTACAGCTTGGCGCGCTCACTTACGTGAAATTAATAAATACACAATATCCTAGCTATCTTAAAACATCTGCATGCACTTTACATATAAACTGACACATGCTTTCCTCTAAACTATGCGTAGTAACTCACTTATGTTAGTTCTAAGGAATGGTGCAATAACCGTCTAGTACAAACAGGCAGTAAACAGTTGCCAAACGCGAAGCGTGCTTGCGTGAAACAATCTACTGTTTGCGAGCGTTATATATTACATCAGGATATTATCAGGATATCGCAATAAGACCACATTTGGGACCGTCCTGCCAGGATATCCCCAGAATACCCTCTACTCACAAAGCCGGTATTATCCAGATAGGATTTCCTACAGATATCCTGGGTATGTCCCAATATCTCGTGTGACATTGTGACAACAATGGGACCTGTTCAGAACGTCCCATGGATGCCGGATGCTATTAGGGTACTTGGTTGTAGACTGTTAAGAAATGGACGTGAACCGCATCTGATGTAAGAGGTTAAGTGTCCACTTTCATTTCTGTTTTCCTATTTGCAGAACTATGTTAAAGCATAAGAAAGTTTTGCTAAGCCCTTTTATCTACACAAGACATTTCCTTCTAGGCATGATATAAAGAAAGTTAAACAAAGGAGAAAGGAAAGCACGGGAAAGATATGTCTTTGAAAGAGGGGGAAACGAGCCAGTGAAGCCAGCAAAAAGTGAAGCTAGTGGATTAAAATGTAACGATCATAGCGCTCATTGTAGTGGAATGGGATGTAGTAAATATTTCGACCCTATCGAAGAAGACGTCAATGACGGAGGTGATTGTGATGAGAGAATAATAATGCTAACTTGCAACATGGAAAAGGTAAAAAATTGCAAAATACGCAAAGAAAATACTATTTTATACATCCAGCTTATTCGGAAGTGAGGCAAGCCACACAACTGCATGATCCCTCTCCCCAGTCAGATCTAAAGTCCACAACTAGATCCGGAGGTACTACTACGTCCGATATTTCCGTGAAATCGATTTCTGTCTTCTGGTCTTGATTATATTTTAGTACTGCAATTTGATCTAATTAGGGATGGAATAAAATATATCTCCTGGAAATTAGTTGAAAAGATATTTTATCTTGCGCTACGGGAAATGACTGGTTAGAAAAATAAACACAAATTTTAATACAAAGCCAGATAACGTGAAAGAACGTTTTCGTCCACCATAGAGGATGTGGGAAGGAAAATAATTAGAATTTTCATAGTTTTCATTCCTTGCTATGCTCCTGTTTTGCGACAGTCAAATTGTTCAATAAGAAACTTCTCATTGCAAAATTAGCTCGAACTTTTCGCGGGCTTTTCCTCAATTATTTCCAAATATTTATAGAATGGAGAAAAGAACAAGTGACACGGAAAGAGCATTTCAGAGAGAATTTCTTGCTTAGCTTTCAGTTGCAACCAATTCTTCCTTTACCTCTGCAGTAACCTTACCTGACGCTTGGCATCTCTAGTTCTATCGTGATCTATTACTATCCTAAGCATATTTGTGGTTTTGGTTTTATCATGTTTGTATGTGGGAAACAAATCAATTACAAGTAAGCAGAGAAATTCTGAAAATATATCCTTTAAAAAATACCAATAAAACCACTTAATAACAAGAAAAAGACCATTAAACCCTAAAATGGCGAAGAATGCAAAATAATCCAAAATAATAATAATAAAAAAACATATTTTTGCTCCAGTTTAGGACGAAATAAGTTTTTATTATTATCGGTATCGTTCCCAAACCTTCAGGAATGTGATATTTCATCAAGTTCCAAGCCCTATTTATAATAATCGAAAAGAGATCTTAAAGCTATATAACATACATAAAAATGCTACCCAATTGCAGAGCTAACTAAGAAATTTAATTTTTAAAAAAAATCCAAACTTTAATTTGGTTGTCGTTTGGAGCACAAAAACCGGATTCGACAGCCAATCTTCGTAGATGAAGTATTGAAACTACAAGAAAAACAGGTGTCTTTGTCCTTTGTTAAATTTCGCTTCACTTTTTAGATACAGGGTTTCAAATTTGGAGCCCAAAAAGTTTATTGTCCTTTCGCACAGAAAAATAGAATTCGACAGTCAAATTTTGCAGATCAATTCCTGATACCTAAACAGGAACAAATATGTGTTTGTCCTTTTGTCGAATTTGCTTGGCTGTCGAGATATGGGGGTTCCAACTTGGAGCAAAAAATTTATTATTATTTTTTACATTCAGTGTTAAATAAAAATAATATATCGCGGTAAATCATAAAGTATGCATTAGAATAGTGTTTAGCGTTGATAGTTGATTTATATCAATACGCTGCTTATAACCAGTTAAAATGATATAATCAGTTTCTCAGTGTTGCAAACGTAGTATATTTTTCATAACACTACGACGGTTTATTGAACATGTGGTATTCCCCAGTGATGATTAACATTGTGAAGCACATAAAATAGCATTTCAAACTGGATATATTGTATCAGGTCAAACATGGAAAATCAACTTAGGTAACGTGAAATTTGTTATAATATTCACAGTTTGAAACATTGAGTTCGGTGTTGCACACATATCGTTTATCATCACTATGAGCATATCAAATATACAATAAACTATTTTCAGTTATTTAGAAAAAAATAAACTTGATATCATGTTTTGAACATTGGAAATCTGATACAATATTTACAAGCTTGAAATGCTATCTTATATCCTCCACAATATTAGCATCACTGTAAAATACCAAATATTCAATAAACCGTTGTAGCGTCATTAAAACATACTACATTTGCAACACTGAGAAACTGATTATATCACATTGTAACTCGTTATATGCACCGTATTCATATAAGCCAACTATAAAACGGTAAACACTACTTTAGTGCATACTTTATGATTTATCGCGAAATATTATTTATATTTAACTTCTTTTTCTTCTTTCTCTACGTCTTTTTCCACGTACGTGGGGTCGACGTTTCTAATGCGTTTTCTCCACAAAGCTCTGTCCTGAACTTCTTCCTCTGAGAGACTTTCTTTCCGAGATTATTCTTAAGCCTATTCATCCATTTTCTCCTTGGTCTCCCTCTATCTCTCTTGTCATCCACTTTCATTGTCATCATAACTTTCATTGGCAAGTCAGTTCCTAGTAATTTTTTTTTCTCAATACATGTCCATATCACTGCGGTCTTTTTCCTTGTATCTTCTTAGATATCTCTACAATCTCGGCTGTTCCTCTTACTCTCATATTTCTCACTCTGTCTCTTCTTGTTATCCCATACATCTAGCGTAGCAATTTTATTTCAGTAACATCTAATCACTTTCCTTGTGCTTTCTTTATCGGCCATTTTTTCTGCTCCGTACATCATTGCTGGTCTAATCAACGATTTGCAAATTCTCCCTTTATTCTTCACCGTGATTCTACGGAGAAAATACCATTTACTTCCTTCCAATTTTGCATCACTCTTAATTCTGTATATTGCATCCCTCTTGCATTTTGGCACATTTTCTTCTTGCAGATTTATTCTTTCCATAATCTTTTCTCTGAACAATTTTCTTAGTTTCTCCTCATTACTTTTTCAACATCTGCTTTTGGGCTCTCAATTCCGTTGCCTTCTATTATCTGTACTTGCAAACTCCCAGTCCACACTCACCACTATGTGTTGCGGGGCCACGCTCTCACCTTTTCTTACCTTGTAGTTCTTAATTTCCTTAAAATGTTGTCTTCGACACAAGATGCAATCAAATGTACTTTTTCTTCCGCTACTCTTTTAAGTTAAAATATGCTCTTCCTCCTGCTCCTCCTCTTCCTTCTTCTTCTTCTTCATCATAATCTTCTTTTTCTGGAAAATTGTATTGTAAATCGCCAGATCGAATGTCATTACAAATGTTTCTTCTTTCCATTAAGTGTGCAATCTCTCTTCCGCTTGCATTCATCGTCCAAACATTTAGTGAACCTACTCTGAGGTTCATATGGACTAGTTTCTTTAAGCGATTCTATCCTCGACTGGATAGCCCTCTCTCATATCTCACAGAAGCTCGGCGAAGCACCACACAGTATATAAGTTATTATTTTACTTAAGACTGTACGTAAAAAAAAAGGTTCCAAATTGGAACCCCTGTATCTCGACAATGAAATGAAATTAGACAAATAACAAAGATACCCCTTTTTCCCCGGTTTGTGGTGAGGAATTAACCTGCTATGTTTGACTGTCAAATTTCGTTTGTGTGTTCGAAAAGACAACAAACTTTGGGCTCCAAATTTGAGCCCCTGTACCTAAAAACTATATGAAATATGATACCTATGCAAATAATCATTGATGTTTCTAAATAAATAAAATATATCCGAAAAGAATTCGAAGCTTTCTCTGAGATAGATTGTTGGAATGATGCTATAAAAATAGACCTTTCCTTGATCGCGGAGCACGTGCCTCCACCCCTCTCTGGAATTGCTGCTGGTCGCAAAGGGGTTGAAGTTACAATAATACACAGCTTATCTGATGATCATTCACTGCTCTTTTTTTTTTTAACTTTTTCCTTGTCAATGAAAACTTGCCAAGAAACGTAAAGTAGCTATCTGATAGAAAATGTTCTGGTCTTTCGATTTGGTTCTTTGCAATTGTTTTTGTTATTCAACATTTTCGAGATAATCGTGAAATAGTGGCGAAGCACACCGTTCTCTTGCCATTTTTTTTCTAGATGGTGGACTTAGCAGAAGGTGGATCTGTCCGGACTTAATATGTTATTAAGGAAGGCATTTGCCACATTTCTATTTTTTATTTAAATCATTATTAATTTTTCCCCGATCTCGTATATACAATGTCTAATACGCCTGTACTATAAGTTTAATTTGCTTGCTTATATTTTTATGTTGTTTGTAAATTTTAAAAAGTCAGATTTATTGCCCTGTTTGTTTTATCAATTTGAAATTTCAATTTTCAGAAATAGTTTAAAAGAAATTTTTATTGTTTCACTCGTACGTTATTTTTTGTGAAGACCCTATATTATTTAGAAAATGTTTGTAACAAAATAGAAATTATCTGTTTCAATGTAAATATCAAACTTTTTTCAATGTTTTGTTAATATGATTAAAATTAAAAGTAATTTTTCGTGAATCAACTGTATTGTTTTTCTTTTCAGAATCAATTGTAATATTTTTAATTTGAATTTTATTTGGAAGGCCTTTAGACAACTATGGCTTAGGACATTAATTGCATTATAACCAGCGAGTAAAAGTGGATGAATTCTACCTTCTGTACTGAAAAGGAGATCTACGTAGATAACGCCATGCCTCTGGCATGAGAATAACAACTGAATTTTCAATAAATGTTCCGCTCTCGATTGGTTTTTGCCCGGAGAACAAGATCTCGATCTCCACTATTTACAGGAAACCTCGTTCAGAAAACATAACATGGTTTTGCACTAAAAAATAACATTTTACTCTTGGTTTGAATAACCAAGGATTTTTTTTTTTTTTTTTAGAAATAAAACTTTGAACTCAGCAGCCTTGGAGCTATCGTGGCAAATCAATGTAATTAATGAAAGAGACCAGGAACTTGTAAAGGTGAAACAACGCCACATCGGTAGTGCAATATTTTTAGTTACCAATAAATCAGATTTAATGTGAGAAGCAAAATATTTTATGAAACTAATATAGATTTGATTGATTATCTATTAGTGTCTGGGAAACTTCGGGTAGGGTCCAAATCCGAATGTTGTTTTCTTAATATCTGGATTTCATTGGACATTTTGCAGAAATCCATTTTTAAATGTATAAGGTACTATTATATAATTTTAGGTTTTGATGGAGGAAACCTAAACCATGTTTAAACTAAAGTCTAGGACAGTGTTCCTTAAATTAGTAAACGCAGTTTAGAACTCATAACTTTTAATGTCACATATTAATACAACATTTTGATTGTAACAACACAACTAAATCCAACAGTATTAGTGTTCCCACCTAATTTTAATTTGTATTTAGTCATATGCACAGCAGCTGCACAAGTTGATGATTGTCTCATCATAGTAGTCAGCAACGTTCAGCTATGACAAACTCGGCAGAGGACAAATCCTGAAATAATTTTGAAAACTTCATAAAGTTTAGAAAAGTGAATAACTTATCTGTACGAATGTGGTTTCCAACAATGTATTTCAAGCTTCCTGTGATGACAGATCAACGCCAAGATTGCGGCTCATCGTACACATCTAGCCTTCCGAGTTTTAAACAAACGACACCTCTTCGTCACACCTCCCTTATTCAAGACATCTTCTCCGTACACTTTTACAAGTGGCGATTGATTTATCTTGAATATTTGTTTATTATATTTGGTAGAAGAATAACCAATATCGGTGTTAGATTTAGACAACCACTAGAAACCGGGTTTGTAACAAAACACCAGAAACGAGTTTCCGACAAAAACGCAAAAACTGGATTTTGAATAATATCACTGCTGCACTTTGCTCAATAATTCCATGAATTAGTTGAAAATGATTTTCATGTCTACTTCATGTTAGGGTTTGATACATCCACATTTACCTTTGGAATGCACAAGATCCAGGACTTTTGACATTCTAGCTTCTTGAAGATAAGCAAAGAAACATATGTTTCAATATCTCACCCATATTACATTAAAATTACCTGATGGAACGGACGATGTAATTTACTTTAATTTATTTAAGACCTTTAAGGAACTTGGGCTTAGGTTGGATAGATGATAATGGGAGAATAGATGGAATAAAGGAAGTGTGAGGAAAAGGAAGAAAACCAGTGCACATGGTCTTTGTCCACCACAAATCGGGATCGAACCGGTGACGTCACGTACACAGATGAGCGTTCTACCACTGAGCATCCGCGGCTTCCGCAGGACTTACATCTTCTAAGTTTAGTATATTATTGTTTTAATGTATAATGTCACTACATGCTGGAGCTCTAACTATAACTATGAAACATACCTGCGTCTTATTATTATTAGAGAGCGTTGGTGTAAAGTTTCTTGTGTATAAATGAAAGCATGTTGTAATACAGTATTTATCTGCACTCATATTGAATATCCGAGCTTTTATAATGTGATCAAGTATTCATGGATGTCTCGAAGTGAGTGGTGAGTTGAATACTTTTAGTAATCTAATATCGTATCTGATACAAAGGAGCGATTACGTTTGAAACCTATAGGACACTCAAAAGTGTTACAGTTCAGCTTTGGTTATACTACTGGAAATAACACATAAACAGGACATGTCTTTAGAAATAGGAAACAGTATAACATAAATACCGTCCGCAAATAATTTTGTGACACAAAAGTAATGTTGTGGGGGGAAATCTTATTTCATCTATGTCCTGTGAAGTGCTATCATCTGGATTTACGTTTGAGTAAAAGATATTTGTACGTTAAGAAATTCTAGCCAAAAAGAAAAGATGAAACAGCAGGCAATAACTCAGCTGCAATACCAGTATCTCTAGAGTAACTTCTAATAATCATTAAATACAAGTATATTAATATAAAATTGGAGAGTTGATATATATAATGAGGTATTTTCAAAAATTTCATTATGAGAAAAATGAGTTTAAATACAGTATTATATACTATTTTTAAGTGCTTTATTTATTAATCACACATCAATTGTCGTGTTGCTTCTTCTATATAACGAGCTGGGAGGAGAAAGGACGAATGTAAAAATTGCTGTTTAGGGAAATTGCATTTGAAGTTGGGAAGTCAGAGGATACTATGGGCGAGTATAAAATAATCCGAACAAAAACACCAGAGGTGCAAAAAGTGGAGCCAAGTTCTTTAGCCCTAAAAAGGTGTGAAATGGGAGACGGATGAGCCAAGATCCTTGGTGACAGCATGTAACAGGAACAAAGGAACTTGGCGCGAGCTGGCAACAGCCTTAAGGTTGGTGGCGGTGGACGTAGTGGGTTTTAGGATCCCCAACACCCTTATAGCTTGAGAATCATGAACCTTGCCACTTCGCGCCAAGTTCCTTTGTTCCTGTTACATGCTGTCACCAAGGAACT
>JAGDQP010034043.1:0-20344 GCA_022664845.1 Lepisma saccharinum | reverse complement strand
TTCAACTTGCATTATAAAGCTCTTTGTCATACTAAGACACAGAAAAAAAAGGGTCAGTAGAACTCCTCTTGGAACCCCTAGGGTGGTTCGAAAAAAAGTAAAATTTCACATTTCTGATGATAGCACTGATCCCAGACCATATAGGTGGCTGAAACTTATTCTATGCTTCAATAACTTTCCAACGGTGCATGACACGTCAAAATCAATGAACTGTGAAGGTGTTCAAAATTTATGACTTTTTTTTTAGACGAATCGCAGAATTTTCATAAATGATCGAAAAATGTGTCCGTCTTTTTGCTTTACCCCGAAATGGTTTGTACCAGGGGGTTTTGGGGGTCAATTGCGTGCCCCATTGGGGTAAAAGAATGCTTATGTTTTAAATAGGAGTAACCGTTTTCGAGATACGGAGCCTACCATGGCCCAAATCGAACTTACAACCCTTCGGGGTAAAGGGAAGAGTGACGCAAGAAATCTACTAAAAAAAGAAGTGATATTCATTGTGCGAGTGACTTTCTTTGTGTGAATACGGCGGAAGGGGGATACTAAGTCTATTATTTTTTTTACAAACTGACACAAAAAAGTCACTTGCAAAATGCATATCACTTCTTTTGTGAGTCGAATTCTTGCGTCACTTTTCCCTTTACCCGTGCAAGCAACTGCCGTAGTGTTGTTTGAAGAAATAAGCGTTATACTTAGTTTAACAACACTGAGGACCTAATTATATTTTTGCTGCTAACATGCACCATATTAATACAAATCAGCTTCTAAAAACAAAATCTTGGTTTAATTAAATGTTTTTAATTTATCAGGAAATATTAATTTTATTTATAGTAGTCCATTTTGAACTTCTAGCTGGAAACATTGTATCTCGAAACCGCAGCGATATTTGACAAAGTTGATATAAACTCTGTTTCTATTATCTAAGAAATTCGTCTAGCAACTTTGGCCCACATGGTTACGCACATTAAAACAATTAAAATTAGAATTACTTCAAAAAGTAATAAAAATCGAAGCTTGGCAAATTTGTTAAAATAGAAACATACAGGTTTTGATATTAACCCATAGATGAGCCACATTTGTAAGGGTACAAGGACCCCAGGATGATTCTGTATGGAATAACCGAAGATGGACTTATTTTGTTAGCGTAAACTGTATTGTCAAGTTCTCTGCATTTCAGCAAAATAATGGATAAGCTTTTGTATTACAGACAGCTTGGTTATCTATAAGATATATATCTTTAAGGGTTACGACTTTAACTCGGATAGGATGATTAAAATGTTTGGAATGAAAATAAAAGTGGAGAATAACAAGGATATGATGTGAAGCAGAAAACGAAGTATTAATATGAAGGTGTAAAGACTGGAATAATGAACATTTCAAGTATTTAATAAGTTAACTGATATTATGCGTGAAAATCAACAAAATAATGCAAAAAAACAGGAAGAAGAAAATGACCTTCTTCCCTAAATTAGTAACAACCAAACTTAATAATTTAAATTTATACAGTTCTGGGCTTTACAATGTATGGAGCTACAATCTATCTTTGCCTTTAAGTTTTACACTGTCAATATAAGAAGGAAGGGGAAGAATGTACTATCCCAAAATTTGCGTTTTGTAATTAAGGAGAAAGCAAAGTCGGGGTGACCAGTTCGAATACAGTTACCTATACAGCTTCTCCTTTCCACTCAATAGGACTACGGAAATGAGATGCTACTTATTTACGAGTATTACGGAGTACAGCTTGACTGTTCAATATGGATCAATTTTCTATGTAGAATTGCCTAATAGTGAATATTTTGATTTTCTTCCATACATTGTTTCCAAAACAGAAACCCTGTGACGCAGTTTACATGTGGATGCGTCACATGTGGAGGAAAACAAGGAAACAAACAAACAAACCAGTGACACTATTGAACATGCAGGCAAGTGGACTTCCTTCTTGTTTGAGGACTAAACCTATCCAAGCGAATGAAAGGCAAGAAAAAAAAGTTGCTGCGACAGTCGTCCAACACTTTCTTCTTCCTCCTCCATTTTTTTTGGAGATCTATGTGTTTTTTTAAGCCGTCTCGTTCGTTTTTTTCAAACGTCAGCTGTGTCAGGAAACCGACAAAGCGTAACACGGTTGGTACTGAAGCTGGGAGGAAATGGATAGAGGCAGAAAACGAACAAGAACAGCGTCATATTGCAAACTCACCATCCCCTTTACTTTTCTCTTTTGCACAACGCATTTTCATGACATTGTCAGGCATAAACAACGCAGTGAACAGAAGGCGAAGCCTTGTTCGACGTCCTACGTTCTAAGAACTATATATGTTGTCATTTGGTCTTGTTGTTATATTGTCTTTTACAGATTGGTTTACCTGTTTTTCTACCGCAACTGGCTGCCTTTCAAAATCAATATACATTTCAATAACATCTGCAAGTATGTGAAGATGGAAATCCACGGTCTATAATGTAGTCTTCTATTTTGAGTGTGAAATCTTTTGTAAACGAATACTATTATGACCCTTACGTGGTTTGAAATCCGTTAGATTGTTTTTAGAGACATTAATATTATTAAAGGAATTGCTTTATTCTAAATAAAAAAAACTGAAGGTACATTTGAAAATTTACTTCTTCATTTGCAATTTGTTGCGTGAAACTTTCTTTAGTGCGTATTAAGGAAGCAAAACTCTTATCTACATCTGTCAACTGTTCACTCAAAGATTATAATATGAGTTTTCTATTTGTAGAAGTATTACATATGCGATTATTGCTGCATCTGGTGCAAGGCTCATTTCTGCTTGTCTTGCAGCTGCAAAGTGAAAAGTCACTGATTTTTCTTACGCAGAGTACACTAGTTACAATTTAAAGGAATGCCAGATGATTGCTTACTTTATGTTAGAGTATACTAGCTTACTTTTCGTTTATAACTAAGGACATGAAATCAATATTTCGCGGGACAACATGAGACAGTATGAATGTAATGAGAAACTGAGTATAAAGGACGAGAAACAACCTGCAAATTTGGTTTTTTGATTGTTCAATATTGAAAGATAATTGTTTTTAAGTTTGCAGTATATACAAATTATTTGGGGAAAAAGTATTTTCAATATTCATTAATTGACATTTAAATTTCAACATAACGTACTAATAATATACTATAAACCTGAAATAAAGTTTATTATTTTGAAAACAGTAGAAAATATTCGGTAATTTCGTGACAATCTAATGTATCACGAAGTTATTAAATGTAACGAAATAACCAATGTTTACCCTATAATAATTGGTTGTTTTCTTTTTGAACGGATTTGTAACTTTCCAAACCGTCTGACATTTGTCCAACATAGTGTGATAGCAATCTAAACAATCCTTATTATTCTGAAAGATAGTTGTATTTTATTAGCGCCGGGTCCCAATAGAAACATAGTTTCCTTATATTTATGTGAGTAAAATTGTTCGGGTAGTCGTTCAGTATACCCACCAGTATTAATGTAGTTTTTCACGCCATGATG
This sequence comes from Lepisma saccharinum, assembly GCA_022664845.1. Classification (NCBI taxonomy): domain Eukaryota; kingdom Metazoa; phylum Arthropoda; class Insecta; order Zygentoma; family Lepismatidae; genus Lepisma; species Lepisma saccharinum. Next base: position 16,850 of record JAGDQP010034043.1, on the reverse strand, counting down.
ATATCTATGTAATCCTGTAAGTATATATATATTATCCGGCGTGTTAAGTAAAACTACATTTTTTCTATTTTCTGTGTTACTTTTGTCATGAAAGTCTAAAGTGTGAATGTTGGAGCTATACGAATATGTTAAAATGGGATGAAAACTTGCAAAAATTGGCCATCCAAACACCCGGACCTTAACCCCACAACAAGTTTGTGTAATCACGTGGGCTGCAATCTTATGTAGTTGCAGGCCGGTGAGCATAAGCGACATGAAGGAAATAATTTCTTTGTTATGAAATTAAATTCAAGTAGAGATTTATCATAATTCAGAGTATACCAAAGAACATTAAATTGTCTAAAACGCTTAAATTGTGCTAAGACTTTTATCTTTCTGTTGCCTAGTAATTATTGAAGCGCCGTTTGGAAACTTAAAATTGTAAAATTCTTTTCAAAATACAACACTTTAATAGGTATGCGAAAGTTGATGTAATGTTATTTTTGGTGGAAATAAGAGATCGTCTTGTTAAGATTGCTAATGGATTTGGAGAACAAAGCCAAAACGTTAATAATTATAAATTATAATTTTTTAATGTTATTACAACGATGTACTTTTGTTTAAAATTGATTAAAAAATATGAAAACATTTACAAAACATTCGCTTTATTCAAATATTCAATTCAAAGTTAAATGTTTAATAAATAAATTAAATTTCGTGTGACGAAGCTAGATTAGTGCTGTTATCGCCCATAAAATTCATTTTATCTTTGTCTTATCTAACGAAACTAGATAACTAAAGACTGTGAAATCAACAAAATCGGTAGCCCCATCTTCTTGAGGAAGATGTTAGTTCTCATTATTCCTACATGAATTATTGTACCAGTGCAGGAACGATGTGTACAAAAGTGTGCGGGGCAAAGTGGGATCATTTTATTCGAATTTGAATTTGAACTTCAAATGCCTTTAGGCAACTTTAGCTTAAGCCAGGGCCCTTTTATTCTTCTCTACATGGCAGTATACTAGATGTTAGTGTTTTACAATCGTGATCAGGGAGTTTGGGTTAAATGCATGAAAACCTGGTGATTGAACTTAGTGCAAGTGGTGGGAAGAGTTTGTATAAGAGATAAAACAAGGTTATATTAAAGAACTACAGCTGACAGAATTTTCGTCACAATGAACTTGTAGAAGAGGAAATGAAGCCGAAAACTGTGAAAGATAAAATATTCCTCCTTCCTCTTCTGTAAATAATAATAATAATAATAATAAAAATTGTAAATAAATAAATACGAGATAAATAGATTGATAAAATAGTAAATAAAATTCAATCTACCACCCAGTTATTTATATCAATAAGAGGAATTTTCCATCTTATGCGATTTTATAACCGACAGAAGAAGAAAAAAATAACATGTTACAAAGAATTAACCATCCAGCTTCTATGTAAGCAAAGGATAAACATTTTGTGTCTGACGACGTGAAAAACAAAACTTGGCGATGAACGCGAAAACAACCCATTGTCTGTCTTGTCACAGAAAATTTCCGGCCATTTCAACGCCTTTGACGTCGTCAGTTATGACGTCATTTGGTGACCTAAAGAGTCTGCTCTCCTCCCGTCATTTCTGCCTACAAGTCGCATTGATGGTCGCCTTCTCGTTTGGAAACTTCCTGCCAAATTAATCACTCATTTTATCTTCCCGCGAGAAACAGCCAAGTCATATCCTTATTACCCTCTCTATTCCATTCCACGGACTATATATATATATATACTCATAGTTGATTATCTTCCTTTCTGAACACAAAATTACTAGTCCAGCAGTCAGAGAATGCAGTGTTTCTTAACCAAAGGTTTGCAGTGATTTGTCTTCAACACACCGCTTCTATCCTCTCGAGTTTAATGTTTCCAGACAAATCGTAGTACCCAAAAAGAGCCCACATACAGTATCAACACACCCACAGTCAGCAGTGTTTAATGACGTTTCGATACCTTTCTGACAGTTATTAAGAGGGGAAATTCTACTATTACTATTAATGCCTCTTGCCAATATAAGTGCCAATATAGTTATTTGTTTAGTAAGAACATATCTCTTTTGCGGCGTCTAATTAACAGTCAATAAACACTGATTTATTTCAATATAAAGTGTAAAATGTTGGGTCACATAGCTAATTGATAGGTTCAACCCTAATTTTGAGTATGTCTTGACTATGAAATTCTATATTTCCGTACATTATAGAACCTTGAGCACACAGACCATCACGTCTGACGGATGACTTTACTTGGCGGGCACTTTTCTAAGAGAAAGAGTGATGAAAGTAGCGGTTAGGGTCTTTCTTGAAGGAGGTAATACCCCTATCACCTAGTAGGAAGAAGTAGCGCTCCATGCTGCGAATATAGCGATATTCTGACCGAACTTCGTATTTCGAATGTAAATAATCGTGAGTTGTGATTTGAGTTGCAAATAAAAAAGAAAGTTCGTGAATTTCAGAAAGAAATGTGATATATATGAAAAAATTGTATTTTTATCATTTCTATTCAATATTTACTTTAATAAAGCTCGGGTCCATTCAACATGACGTTTTAATACAACACGTGAGGGGTACATGAGAAAACGTGAAACGTGTTATTCAATGCAATTACCCTAGTTTGAATTTCTTGATGTTTCCCTGATCGATAGGTAAAAGAACATGAGCTATCTAAAATATTTTATGAGAATTCCATTGAAGATACACGAGTTGGGAATTATTTTTGCCGTTTAGAACTAAATAGGAACATGACTATAAGGAAGTCAGTGGCGTATGAACGCTAACTTGTTTAAAAAAAATAGTAAGGTTTTGATTAATGTATTTCTTACGCGACTTTTCCATTAACACTGTATTTACTTTCAATTTTAATTTGTAATGTTAAGAAATAATGAAAACATAGATACAAGTATAGAAACATTGCTCATCACATATACTTTATGTGTTATTGTATCCTGGGAAGTGCACTTTCTGCGTAAAATGCTTTATTCATTCTATTCTTCTATCCTTCATCAACATAATTACCAAATTTTTTGTCAGTATTTTAAAAATTGAGCTCAGGAGAAACCGAAAATATGAAGGACTGCAAGTTCTTTTTTTTTAAACATAGAACTCTATTCTGTGATGATTTTCCTATTTGTGTTAGATCTGGTATCATAGACAATCAGGGTTGAAAAAAATGTTTTTTTTTTAAAAAAAAAAGTATTTAAAACGTGTTTATAGACTGCAAAAGACAGTGTTTAAAATGTTTAAGACGTTTAAAACGTTTTAATCATTTTCTTAAAAATAACAATTTGGTAGGGGTTATGATATGAAATTAGTTTGATGAAATTTGCTATTTATTAAAATTCAATGACAAAGCTTGTCAGTGAACGGCGTATGGGGGATGTGGAGGTGGCGATCCACATATTTTCGACCAACGGCACGAAGTGAGGTTGGGTGGTCAGTCCCACGCTCGACTGCCTTTACCTCCCAAAGTGCGCACAAATACCAAGGACACTGTGGTACTCAATTTGATAGGACGTTGAGTGTATCTCAGAGCGCCAGGAATGGGAACAATGAAGGAAAATTCTTCAGTGTCCTGGCCGGGATTTGAATTACACTTCTTGAAATGTTCTCTCGTTCGGGCATCAAGACCTGCCATTCCCTTTTTACACAATCTACATTTGGCTTTTACGGTTATTTTCGGAAAGATTAGCTTTAGTAAAGTGTGTCCAAATCATTTTTCCTTCCTGTGTGCCCCACTGATAGTGAGTCTATAAAGAAACAGCAAAGAAGCAGAGTATATAGTATTGTAAAAAAAAGTTTAATTTTCTGTGAAGTTTTTTGAATTTTTTCTTCAGTTCATTTTCAAGCTTTTTTTTAATGTCGTTTTTTACAAAGCAAATATTTAATGTTTACGCTGCAGATAATCAATGTAATCAGCAGGATTGGATTTAAGGTTTCTCACATTCATTCCAATTTACTATTGCTTTGTTTTCCTGCAGCCTTACGAGGCAAAATGATGGGATTATGCATTCATTGCCGCATTGCTATACTTCCTATATCTTCACCCTGACAAACATAAGGGAACTAAGAACATATGGACTGAAGTTATTTTGTATAGTTTGTAATAAAATACTAATAAACCTCCAGGGAACTGAAGAAATATTTTGAATTATAGGAATTTAAATTCCTAGAGATAAATACAACTTTGAAAACATCTTTGCTGTAAATTGAAAAACTATGAATTCTTACCGAAATATGCTCTCATCCAGTATATACAATAAGTTGATTTCTAACTACGGCATTATTCAAAGAAGATGTCTATTTTTGACCACAATTACCGTCCGCAAAAGTCAATTATCTTTAGTTCAAAATCCCGGGAAATAACCTGCTTCTATTCAAGGGCAGAGATATATGTTTGTATTTACTAGTACATTGTGTTTCACTATAAAAGCTGGGTGGTATTGTTCTACCATGCCCAGGGCTCCAAACCTCACCCCATATACTATGAAACTATATAAAGATAGAGACAGTGTAACAAAAAATATTTTGGTATATGCATATTTTAAAAGAGATGTAGAAATGCATAATGAATACTCTTATAAACAAGCAGCTACATATAGGTTTCTTCTAATGAGTCTGTTGCAACAGGGATCTGACAAGCCCGCGGCTCCCCACGCACTTTTTTGAAAATATAGGAATAGCTATCGGCCCATAACAGTATGGGGGCTATTTGAAACATTGAACTTTAAAATAAGGTAGCAACGCTGACACTTGGGTGCTAGGGAAAAGTATACTATGCAAAATAGAAAACAAAAGTAAAATATTTATATCTACTTTCTATCTCTTATTTTTTATTTACTTTTATTTTATATATATATATATATTGTCAACATAACAAGCTTTGTAGCCCAATTAGAGTCGATATTTAAAATGCTCATTCACAGACATTTTTGTTACAATATTTCTAAATGCGTTCGAAGACGAAGACATATAACATATATCCAGTTCGATGGATGTTTTACACATTTCATTGTAGGTAGTTACATATTCTCCAGATTGGTGATTTCATCATTATCTTGTCCTTGTCTTTTTGCAGTGGAAGAGACCAGTGTTGTCTAGGTGAGTTTAATGACGGGACACGAAACTCTAATAATGATACCAAGTTTGTGCAGTCTAAGCCATTTTAAATTATTTTACTAAGAAATAACAGATCAGAAATGCTACGTCTTTGTTCTAATGAACATAAGCATAGTACATTTCCTCTAATGTAGAAACGTTGTTAAATCTTCTTCTCATCCTTATTACAAGTGCTAGAATTTTAAAAGTTTCATTTATAATATTTTTTATGTGGCTATTAAACGTTAATTTCTTATCAAACGTGACACCAAGATTTTTTTAACTACGTCGGCCTACTTATGAATTCAACAATTAAATCTATAAATCGTTTTATTAGTACTGAATGATAAAACTTCGTATTAATTGCAAGATGATTGATAACGCACCAGTTAGTAAAATTGCCTAAACTATGCTGTAGTTTTATGGCACCTTCATGGAATTAATTTAGCATATATTTGAGGTCATCCGCAAATAGCACTTTTTCATTATCTGGTAAGAATTGCGGTAGGTCATTAATGAACAAGAGGAATAACAACGGTCCAAGATTCAAGCCTTGCGGGACTCATGACAGTGCTACTTATTCATCAGATTTGTGTTCCTTAAATAGAACAGACTGTCTGCGATTAGTTAGATAAGAGCACATGAACATAATCAAAGATATAGAGAAGTGATGGTGATTTATTTTACTAGTAATACATTGTGATTAAGTTTGTCAAAGACCTTTTCAAAGTCAATATAAATCGCATCGACTTGCTTTCCTTTGTCCAACGAGTTTTCAATAAAACCTGTAAGAATTGTAGGGCTCGTTACAGTGGATTTTTGCGAAACAATGCCATGTTGTTTAGTTGAGAAGATGGGCGCCCATAGCCTTCAAATGTTTAATAATTCGTTGATATACAATCAGTTCATAGAATTTTGCAGATTGGTAAGATTGCTATAGCCTGTGGTTGGTAATTTCTCGTCTGTTGTTTATTTTACGTATAAAGCAGATGTCCATTTGTTAGGGAAAATACATGTTTTTAGAGCCGAGTTGAACGCAATCAAAAGGGAATATTTAAGTTCATCAATACATCCTTTCACCATATACGAGAGGATACCATCAGATCTAACTGTCGTTTTGGATTTTAGATTCTTGACAACCTTTCCTATTTTGTGCGAATGTATTTGATCAACAGGCAGTATTCATATTTCTTAGTAACCTTTAGAATTACTATCAAAATTACTGAACGGTTGAGAACAGGATACAAATACTAATTGGAAATACTGTGCAAACGTATTAGCTATTTCTTCATTCTTACACAAATCCGACCTTCAAATGTTAATTTATTTGAGGGAAGATGTTTTGTTTTGTTTTAAATACATTTCCTGGATCATTATTGGTATTATTTTCAGAATTTGATACAAAGGTCGTATAGGCTATTTTTATGTCTTTCTTGACTTCCCTATGCAATCAAGCAAATTCCTGATTGAATTTTCATTTTTGTATGTATAGACTTTATATGATAAATTGTTTTAACCTTGAGTTTCCTAATAATGTCTTTAGTAAACCAACACGGATACTTTGGGACAGAATTTCTTTTGCAGGGGACACATTTGACAAATATTTCATAAATAATATCTTAAAGTTTACTATACTAACTAAGCCATTAACATTATTATACTCTTTTAAGCATTTCCAGTCAACTTCCTGTATACTTTAAATGTACTTTATGACATGGTCATTTTGCGCCCTTAATTTAGTAAATATTGTAGTGGTTTATCTTGTTGATAACTTTTAGTAAATCATAGAAAAACTGTCACTTTATCCTTGCCCCCCTCTGAAAACCACAAGATGGGCGCCCATGCCTAGTTACTCTCTATCGAAGTGAATTTCAGGAACATCTTTACTCTGGGCCTTATTACATGCTGATGCACAAATTAAGGTCCACTTACAAACGTTGCTTAATTTCTATCAATTACTGCCAACATTACAATTATTTAACTTGGTGAGTTGCGTAGAACACTTATCAAGGGACATTTTTTATTTAGTTTTTTCGCCTACCACTATTAGGAGAAGAACAGAGAATACATTTTCTGAAGATGGGCCTTATTACCGTCTCCTATATTATGTACGTTCTGCACTGAATTCTGTGGCACTGTGCATGAATCCCATAACACTTACTGAAGCTATTCTGAGACAATCAAGATTTTTTGTGTGGACGTCCATAAGAATAGCTGTGTGTGGTATGTTTTGTTCTCTCTGTTTCTCGGACTTTATTGCTTATACAAGTACCACGATATGAAGGATGACGTACGGCATATTTAGAATTACATTCGTGACCTAGTCTCTCTTTTTTTTCAATTTTAAGGGGTATGGGATTCATGCATGGTGCCACAGAATTGAAATGTTCGTACTTATCATAACAAGTAGTTAGCAAAGTAGTAGTAGACAAATTCACATATTCAGCATTAAATAAAAATTTAACTCTTTATTATTTACTCATAGAGCAATAGTATAATGTCACATGCGTGTTCACTATTGATTCAAGCTCAGAATATTAGTTAAATAAGAGAATTTATTATAATTTATAAGGAAATCTATGTTTGTTTACCAAAATTTCACGATAGATTCTCTTTTATTTGAACTTTCACAACAATAACTTATTTTCTTCTTACTTCACTCTTGAAAATACAGTCGACTCCCGATTTACCGTTGTGGCTTAACCGGGGCTAGCCAAAAAAAAAAAAGATTTTCATCTATCGCAAGAATCAGCAGCAGCCTCGCTAGAGAGAATGGGAGAGAGAGCAGACATGGAATTTGACAATGAGATTCGACTTGACATTTGACAACGACTTATCAGGTTTGACCCCCCCCCCCTCACCCTTACCCCTTACAAAAAACTTTTTTTAAAACCCTGTCTGCAGTTTCAAATTCCTTCCTTATGTAACAGAGCACATTTTCTGTGTTCTGCACCCCACCTAGAACCCTTGTTACTTTCGGCATTAGGAACGTTTTTCTGTGAATTCCTGTTCGATTTTAAAGCGATAAGAATCACCCCGCTCCTATTTACAGCCTAACCATGCCTAGTTTACGAAAAAAAGTCGCGAAACGGTGCTTGAAAGAACAAGGAGGTATCGTACGGTATTTCTGATGTGTTGTGCATCTTCTTAAAAGTTCACTTAAATCCTTTTTTTTTAGCAGGTAGACAATGTACACAATGTAAACTGCTTGTACACAATGTAAACATGCAAGTTGTAAGTACAACTATGAAATTTTACCAAAAGAATACACGAAAATAATTTTTGTGTAAGACATGAACATTTACCAGAAATAACATGTTGAAAGAAATACCAAAAACCATCAACAATAACCGGACGAAATTTATGTTTTATTCGTATGTGACTTAAATAACTTTATGAGTCAATTAGGCAAATCGTCGTCGTTAATAAATTCTCGTGTTGTTTTATTATATACTTGTAATTTTCTTAATGTTTGTCTGGCGCCAGAGAAAGAGAGGAAACAGGAAGTCTTTGCCGACGCGAATTTGAACTGTCAGATTGTTCAAGTTCTTTTATGTACGTACATATTTCTTTTCTGTTTGTTGATACAGTTGATTTGAAACTTTATTAAAGCACAGTTTCTGAAAATACTGTACAGTACAGGTAAATTGTCATGTAACATTTTTCTATTCATTAGTTAGTGGTTATTTCCCATCCATCACCCCGGCAAATCGGGCATCAACTGTAATAAGATTAATTTTATAAAACCCAAACAGCTTTTAAATAATTTTATTTAGCTATTTAAGTATTTAATTTTATATGGTTGATTAAATAAATGCTATGAACAGCAGCGATTCGTGGTTTTTATGAAGTGTAAAATTTGCGATATCCTAATCACTTCCCGCCCCCCAGGCAGAAGGTATGGACGAGTGTGTTCGATATTTGATAGCTAGGTGGCAGTACATTAATTTCCTTGATTCAAAGTTGCCGTTTGCGCATTTATTTAACTAAACTTTGTACATTCATTTATCTTATTTTTTCATGAAAACAAATGTAAATTATTAACTATATTTTTTGACCGAAGGAAGATCCTTAGTTTCTATATGCAGAAATCGCCTCTGGCTGTGAATGGTCTTCGTTTCATGAACCCTTTACAAATTTTCTCCTCCATAAACCTCAACTTAACATATTTGTATTTCCGGGAAGAGGACGAACGTACATACCAAGCGACACCATATGAACTAATTATCCTTAATTTTATGTTTTTAAAACGTAAATAAAAAAAAGTAGTAGCAAGAAAGAAAATATATTACTACAAGATTTTTACTCCAAGAAGCAAAGAATGAAAATTAAAATATTTGGTATTCTCACACCTTTCATTGCTTACTATATGGTAGCCTATGGCACAAGGTTTACGTTAAATTCTCTTGGGCAAGCAGAGAGAACGTTGTTCATGAGTTGCTGTTTGAGTTAGTGACAAAGTACTGTGAGTCATGATGGATGCCATAGGTCACTTGCCAATTTGCAGTGGAAATAGGAAGTAATTACCGTGACGTATAGAGACACAGATGTCAGGTATAGTATTGTACAGTCATTGGTTCCAGCTAATAATGTAGTCATGTCTAATTGCTTAGGTGGTAAGATATAAATGAGCATTTTGAAATTAGAAATGAATTTGCCTTACTGTTGTAGCAGCCATAACTAGGATGAAATACCAGAGAAGGCTTATTAAGTAAATACATATTTTGTTCGGTATAATGTAATAGTGAAGTGCGAACAGTTATCCAAACAAAGTAACTCTTCTTAGAAATGCATTAAAGAGTAAAAAAGATCTCCTATTTTGTTCGAATGAGAGGGTCTAGACAACACAGCACCAACAGTTTAACAGTTTTGAGAAAAACGGGATTAAAAGTTTGAACAAATCCTAAATTCGTATGAAATAATAAAGGCTTATTTTAGATACAGAAAACATTCTGGAATCTATCTAGAATTTCTAATAGAAAGAACAATAAATTTTCAATTTAAATTATAATCAATAAATATAAACAACAGTGTGTTAACATCTTTTTAGACAGCAAGAAATTAATAAGCTAGGAAATGTCACATTGTTGATTCGTATATGGATAAAAGAGCAAATGTAAGTTGACTATACGCTTAAATTAGAACTGCCGACCAGTGTTGACTGCTTGAATTAAAGCATCACCTTACATTAACAAGAAACTCCAAATCCTCGAAAGGCACCCTTCGCATTGCCTACAGAGTAAAATTACCCAGTCCCACCCGCGAACTTTACGACAGAATAACTTTTCCTCTCCTGCTTCATCATCTGGAAACACTACGTTTAAAATACATATGACAGCGCTATGATACGCAACATTCTTTACTTATCGACACCATCGAAACAACACACAGAACAATAACAATACACCACTCTCAACACTCCTCACCATATACCACTATACATTACCACCCGACGGCCCAGAAGAAGCATTTAATCGTCAACTTCGCTCATTCAATCTTCCACATCACCTTTCACCTTCATACATTGCACATTAACTAACTTGAACTAACAGAGCTCTCACCTGTCTCCTTCACGGTCTAGAGTAGCTCCTAGACCAGAAGAATATCAATCATTGTCTTTAATTGTGCTAAAGTGTTGTTACATCTAGTGCACCTCACCTTAATCACATCATCAATCATCATCTAAGTCTGTTTTCTCCCCACCTCTATGAATGATTATGAAAAAACTCATAATGATCAGATAATGAAAAATAAATAAAGTTTAATGATACAACAAACTACTCCACTTTCCAATATATCCTTACTTAGTTCAGTTTATCTTCCCTTCCTATATAGAGGGTGTAGCCCTTACGGGGAGCTAGCCGCGGTTAGTATTAAAAAAAATGAGATTCTTTACATTTATGTTAATCTAGTAATAAATATTGGAAATTCCCCATTGCAAAGATCCTCCCTCATCTCTTGAATAAACAACACAGTGCGTTATTAATAGTAAAGTTCACCAAAAGTATTAATGTAAAGTCTTGACCAAGTATCGCGTCTTTTTTGAGTGGTAACAGTAGAAAACAAAAACTTGAACGTTATTAACTGTTACTAAGTATTGTGCTTGTAGGATCTATGAGAAAAGTTCAAAGGAAAGAATAAAATAGAGCCAATGATGTACGTATAAAGTTCCTTTCACTAACTTTGTATTAACTTAATCATACTCAATCTCTTAGTATTATCAACATCTGGAATTAAGTTTCTATGGGATGTTTGGCTGTAGATTGGTGGAAAATAGTTCATGATGTTTAGTAAATCGTTTAATTGTTTTCTTTTTCGTACCTTTCTTGAATCATGGTACTTTGCTACAGGCACATATCACTCCTGTTTCTTTTCTTTCTGTAACATGCTCTTCGAACTCCATATTCACTCTTGTTTCCACTTCATCACGCACCTCGCAATTTCAAATTAGTTGATTAATTAATAAGGTTGTGTATTCGAACTTTATATCTCCTTTAAATGGTTGCTTATCGCTACGTCTTTAAGAACTGAAGGTAGTTTCGTGATAAAAGAGCACGAAGCCGAGCACGATCTAAACTCAGAGCGAAGACGACCATCCAACTTTTCTTAACCGGAAGCAGAGCTAATACAACTAGACTACTTTGCATTCTAATCAAATATAACGATAAAATAAGGAGTGACCATACTGCCTGAAACTATCGGTTATTAGAATTCATTCTAGAAAAAAATAGTTTGTGCTCTGTATGAGATAGTAACCAGTTTCATGAAAGTTGGTTTGTCTGCAGTGCCATCTATTGATCACATACGTGTTTAATTATGCTGTGAGATGGTTCATGAAGGTAAGTTTCTTGTGCTTCTTCTTTGGTCATTCCTCCGTGTCTTTTCCAATTTTCAATTGAATTGATTAAATACCTATCCATGATGGTAATCAACACTACAAAATTTGGCAGTTAGAGATAAAATGATTTCAGATTTGAGTTCTGGGATCTGGATCTATCCGGCCGTTTTAAATTGTGGTAACTCTAAAACCGTACAGGTACATTCAAATTGGTTAACGTAAATAGAGTTAATATTATTTTATTCGCATGCAACATGTTTAAGCATAATGACAGAAAAATGTGAAAATGTAATAGTTCTTGGTATGTCTTAGATTATCACCACCCACACACCGAGCGGTCCTAGGTTGGTTGGTTGGATGTTTTCCTTCGCATGCACAAGGTTGTGGATTCAACCTTTGAGATTTAGTGGTTATATTACTAACCACTCTGCTTTTTCTTAATTTCTCGCAAACTTTGCCACATAAAGTTATCTGCCTTTATGTAAAAAATGCGTAGGGATGTCGTTGTTACTATACTAGTCAACATGAATCGATTTGAAGTTTCACTGAGTAATGCAATGCTTTTTTTTTGGTTCATAGTGACCACTATTCTATTGGCATTTCCTAATTTCTAATTTGTCGCGCGCACGGTTCAAATATTTGCTGCTTAGTGCGCGGGAAAATGCTTTACTGGATACCTCTGACTATAAAGAGGCTTGTCAAGATCCTGGTACAATTAGTTGAACATACTATCGTTCTGCTTGCAGAAAGAGAGCAACTAAGTGAAGAAAGTGTAAGGTATGAAATTGTTAATCAAATTGATACTTTCTCGTAGCCAGAGGTGGGTCAAGGATACAAAGACCTATACCATTTTCTAAGCCTCACCTAAAACTTCACTTTTATTTAATTAAATGGAAGATAGAATAGCATACCATGAGCTGCAAAAATATCTTTAAAAAATAAAAATAAACATAACATTTATTGAATTTATTTTCCCTTAATGATGCAGAGGCGTAGCGAAGGTGGGCAATGGGGAAAGAAACGTATATTTCTTAGCCTCTCCTAAGATGCATTTTTATGAATGTAAGTAGTAGGTAAAATAATATACCATGACACGGTAACGTATATTATAAAATATTATATTTATTGAATTTATTGTTATGTTGATCCAAATCCGTAGAAAGGGGTGGCCTACAAGTCCCTTTAAAACTTTTTAGTTCCATCTAAAATGACATTTGAATAGCAGGTAAATCTTGTGACCTTCGTTCGCCTCTCTAAATAATCTATTTCTTCTTCTTCTTGTTCTACTTCTTCATCTTCTCCTTCTTAATAAAATAATAATAACAATAATTATACACTCTTTTCTAAAATGTCAGAAAAAACGTCATCTTATGAAGAATTATGTAAGACGCTGGGCGATATTTCAGATATACAAGTTGACGACTCTGATGCTCGAGGCGATTCAGATGCAGATAATAATATCCTTTCCCCATAGCTAAGTACCACAGGAAGTCCCACCATGCCATTGAGAAGATCAGGTTCAAATTCATAGTCTTTAGCAACTGTTCAAGCCAACAACCCTTCCAGATAAAAATAGATATTCACAAACTCGACTTTCCCAAGCCTTTGATGAGAATTCTTCATATTTCTGTTCTAGTGAAAGTGATGATAATGATACGACTGACAGAAATATTTTCATCAAGAATACATGTAACCCTCAACCACTCAAACAAAAAGTGTTCTCACAGGGATATGGTCATTCGAATTCTTCATTTGAAAGACGATTTAGCCATGACCCAAAGAGGAGACCAGAACTTTGATAAACTATACAAGCTTCGGTCTATGATTGATTATTTTCAGTCAAGTATTGCGAAATGACTTCAACCCAAGCAGATATTTCTCTGTAGATGGGGTTCAAAGGGTATAGGTATGGTAGGGTTTAAAGGTAGGTCATCACTGAAGCAATATACATACCCCACCGAAACCTTTAAAACGTGGTTTCAAATTTTGGCTCAGTGCAGGTGCAGTTTCAGGTTCCATGATAAGTTTTGATATATATACGAGGATAGGAAGGAAGGACAGACAGAAGGGTCATTAGGAGAAAGAACAGTGCTCAGTCTTGCAAGATAATGCGAAACACGTGGATTTTGCCTCTTTTTTGATAGATTCTTCATCACAATTCCATTGCTACGCTAACTATTATTATCTCGTGGTCTATTTGCATGCGGCACAATTATGCAAACAAGAAAAAAAAAATCAAAAAGTAAAAATCAAAAGTGATCAGCAGTTTAGCATGGGTGAATATGATTTTGTTCCTTTGAATAGATGGTGTCAATTGTAAAATGGAAAGATAGAGGGGGGAAAAATATATTTATAATTATTAGTAATATACATGATACAGAAGATATCACAACAGAAACAAGAAAGGACAAAAAAAAAAAAAGAGAGACATAGATGCAATTCAATGAATTTTTTTTTATTACCTAATTGATGCTTGTATAATTAATTCATATATATTGTATATGAACACTTTGAAGTTGAAGAATCCTAAAGAGAAACTCATGTCTCACTTTGTATTTTGAAGTTCTTTAGTCAATGAGTTGATTACAAATTCCAGGAATAGGAGAAAAAGAGGAGCACCGGCTTTATCAAAAGTGACGAGAGCTTATTTTAGTAGAGAAAGTAATGGAGAAAAGCTTGAAGCAAAGTTTCAGTTGGCAAACGTCGGTGAGCAAATGCATGTCAAGGGCACAATGAGGAGATCTGCTTACTGCAGCACAAAGAACAATCCAAAGAGAAGTGCACGATGTGTAAAGCCTGAGAAGTTGTACTTTGCAGAGACTATTTTGCGCCCTTTCATTCATAACTGACTGGACGGTATCATTTTATGTAGATCAGAAGTTCAGTCTGTATATTTAGTTAAAACAGTTTCAAACGTTTTCAATTTCAAACGCTAAACAAATCTCATTTCCTACTTACTTACTTCATTACTTGCAGTTTGTAGAGACTGATTTTTATTCACAACTAAAAGGTATATTTTATGTACATCATGACGTTAGTTTGTATGCTGAGTTAAAAAGTTTTTTTTTTTAGATTCAATTTCTGTATTCGATTATTCGTATTAATGTTACTTGATAGAAAAAAAATATTTAACACATTTAGACAAAATATTTTTAGTAATTTTCATAACAAACAAAAACATTGGAATATATGTAACCACTATTGCTTTCTGAACAATAATATTACATACATGTCTAAATGGATAGTAGTTACAAATATAACCTACCATTGTTTTACAGTGTACATAATAGTTACTATCCAGGCAAGGTAACACGTTATAACATGTTATGGTATTTAAAATCTAAATAGGACGAAATATTTGTCTTTACACTTTCAGGAAAATTTGTCACGTAAAGGAACAAAACAGCCATCTATCCGTACACACGAGTTTCCTCAGTCAATTAGGTCAATGTCGAGATCGTACCTGTGAAGTTAGGCCCTTATTGACTTCCTTCTCATATCCGTCTCATCTAGCCTAAATTAATTGTCACAATACACCGCAATGAATATACATTCTTCTTCTTTGTGTCATTCAGTCGTGATGTCTTTTCTTATATCCTTTGCCTAAAAATGTTCTGAACTACTTTTGATCTTATTCCAAGGAAGGTAGTATATACTCGCTTAAACCTTCTAAAAAAGATGATATTTCCCCAGTGCCCAGAACAAAAGACTAAACCATTTTCTTTCTTATGTCGCTTAAAGGACATATTTATTTCAGCAGCCTGTTTCGCTGAAACGCCAAGGGAATCGATTTGTTGTATCTAGTGAGACGTCTGTCGGTGATAAATGGTACTACAATAACAGATAGACTTCATATCCTGTAAGTTTCCCGTACTTCTCATCCTTCCACAGTGTTTCCAACACAAGCATATTTCTTTCGCAAACCTTCAACAATTTTACGAAAGAATATACAAAGAAATATCCATAATAAAGCCAAGTTCTTCAAATATTTTTTACCTTCAACATTCAGTACTCCTTATGGCTTCATCCTGTGTCCTTTTTCATCTTCTGTCCGTTATTTCTTTTTAACCGAGTTATAGAAGAACAAGGTTCTCATTTTCATACGTAGGGATGTCTTTATGTTTGTGCAATGACCTGCTTCACGAAAGTACTTTGCAACATTTTACTTTTCAGTTTGCATTTCTGGAGGACTGTCTCGAGAGCGCTAACCTCCTGCCACAATCTTTATTTGTACCTCGTTTGGTTGCCTACCTTTGGGTGTCAAAAGTCCACTAAGAATCGAATATTATCTTGTATGATCATACTCATTACACAAAATGGTAGAAAAGTGACTACATGAGAACAAGAGTTTGTGGCGGGTGGCTAGGGCTCTTGAAACAGTTCTCCGGAAATGCAGAATGAAGAGTGAAAAGTTGCAAAACATTTTCGTAACACAGACTCCAGGTTTTAAATTTATAATTAATGCACAAATTTATATATAACGCAGAATTGTTGATTCAACTTTCTCAGAGATTGACAACATAATTCACATGTAAAAATTTGTTAATTTCGAAGGATGTCTTCAAAAATCTATCGTCATTTTTAACCTATATTGAGCTATTAATTACATTTCCAAAAATAGTAAGCAACAATCAAAATGCACTAAAAGTACTTTATTTTCTTTTCTAAGATATTCTTGATAAGGGCAAATCCGGAATTTTAAGTTCAAAATCCAGCAATGCAGGGTCTCAAAGGACCAAATAAACTATACATGTTGATAATATTATCATATTAATTTTTGATGACTCATCATTGTTCGAAATCATAATTGTAGACGTCTGGTTTTGAAAATGTATACACGTGTACTAAGTTTTAGCAGTACTGATGGCTTTTGTTAGTTTCATTTTCTAGAAACCTAATATTGTTCACAA
>JAGDQP010034042.1:0-20345 GCA_022664845.1 Lepisma saccharinum | reverse complement strand
TACTGTCTAGCATTGAAAATTCGATTTATTTACTTAGCGGGAAATATTGCATCTGATCGGGAAATTTTACGGTTTCGGACGGGAAATTTGCTCTTACGAAACTGACAACACTGCTCAGAAGAACTTCAAAGAGTTCATTCTACGCGCGCCATGCTGCAGCAGTTCAGAATGCCCATAACGACCCCCAGGCGATTGACAAATGAACAGTTCTGTTCGGAGTTCGGCGAAGGATTGCAGCTAGTGAACATCCGAGATCTGAGGCTTTACGGAAGTGAATAGTGCGGGAGTGTGCCCAGACGTGTGATACCCATACATACACTACACGACCATAAATTTACACATTATTTTACATTCCACACATATACATTCCTTCTTTCTTACATTTTGATTTTACACACTTTCCCACTCCCTCACCTTTCCTTCCGAACTTCTGCCCCTAATCCGTCCTAATTCTACCGGATTTGACGTTTTACCCTGACTAGACCTTTTCAACTTCTTACCCGATCATGATATTTTAACAATTTTTTTTTTGTTCGCTTATTCCGGGGAACAAGCTAACTCCGGTTGCGAACAGACTTTATTTAGTACTCTTATTACTTATTCGTATTCTTACTAATTAACATATTATACTTGTATTGACTGGAAAGAAAGGTGCATTACTTTACCGGTTCCATTTATCTCCTCGTGCCGAGGAGTCTTGAAAAAGAAGAAGAAGAGAAGAACAGTTCTGTTCCGTTTTTTGCCACGTTGTGACGGAGCTCCCAACGCGGTAGATTTAATAATTTGCTACTGTATCTTACGGTACTTATTTGCCAAATCTGGGGCTACTATATTCTATTGTATATTGTTATTGCTTTTTAATAGTTATCTGTGTATCAAACTATTATTTCAATTCATTCATAATTCTGCACATATATTTTCTTTTGTTCCAGAGACGCTTAGCAGTAGATGTAGTGTGCTTGATGTGTATTATTGCAGTAAATAAGAAATATGGATTCTAATGCCAGTACAAAAGTTAACAGCTCCGTGATCTCCGAAGAGTTCAAAGAAGTGAAAGATGAGAAGATGGAAGTATCGGATAATTTAATTGAGGTAAGTGCTTAACTAAGCTAATTTGATGGCCAATGGTTTATAAGAATCATATGCAAAATGGAAAATTGGACAGTATAATCATATATTCCATACTGTCCTGGGTCAGTTTTGTTTTCAATAGGTCAGGTCTAACTGCTGCATGCCCAATGTGTATTTGTGAATTTTTTGTATTGTACGTTAATTCCAGGATTGAACAATTTTCTTTCCATAATTTGCTAGTGATTTAAAAAGAATGTGTCGAAAAAAAAACCAGGAAAAAACTGTTCTTTTTCAATTGTTCCATCTACTTTGGAAACAAACTGTTTTTTGCCATTTTGGGTTACCTAACATTATTTTATCATTAATAAATAATTAAGATGTCAGTTTTTAGTACAAGTAAACATTTTGAATAATAAAATTGTTTTTGGACTCGTATAAACAAAATTGTATTCCTGAAATATGTATTCAATCGATTCTAGATTGCAGCCAATATTTAGCCCTATTGCATTGCGTTACGAAGGCCGGTGAAAAAAACGTAAATTTACGGAAAAAAGGAAAACTTGTTTTTTTTCCATGATGCAAAAAAAAACTTTTTATTGATGAAATCTGTTTTTTTTTTTTCATCACCAATATTCACTACTTAACACACCTAATGTATTTGTTCGTTAAGTTTAGTACAATTAAAAGCTCTGGCGTGAAAAAAAAATTTCAATTTACATTAGGAATGGAATATATCTCATTAGCACCCTTGTACATGAGAGAAAAGTTCTGTTTACTTTTGGCCCTTAGACATCTTTGGCTCAAACCGAGAAAACTTACAGTGGCAGTACCTTTGCGTTTTTTTTAAATATATGTTTTGAACATGAACTAACATTTTAACTAATTCATTGATCATAAAATATTGTCAGGGACCCCGTAATAGTAAAAAAAAATCGTTCTTTTCCAAAGTAGCACGAAAAGTTGAAAAACAAAAAGTTTTTTCCTGTTCTTTTTTTCGGCGTACAATTTCTCCGTTTTTTTTTTTTTTGTTTTTGTTTTGTAAACTAGATAAGACGATTTAATGCAACCGAAAACTCCTGATTCGTGCTAGATTTTAATAACATCGCTAGTGGTAAACTTTTCAAATATATATTGTACGATAAATTAAGAAAATGCCTCTTTTATGAAAGTTTATAAATATGATATACCCGTTGAAAATCAGAACAGTAACATGGCGTAGTACAGCTAATATATGAAAGTACTAATAACTTATTTTGTAACTTATTCTTTTATAGCAAAATAAAATAATTTTCGTATTTAAATACAATGCTTTCTGAATACTTTTGTAGCTCTTTTTCATAAAAAAAATAAATATTACCTTAAATAGACTTCAAAGAACTGAGTGCTACAGAAACACGTATCGCGGTTTTACAACTTGTTTTGTGCTGCAGTGAATATTATACATGTTATTATTGCTATTCAATATTAAAATATTTTACTGTGAGTACATCTAAACACTTATATTGATCTATTGCTTAATATACAATTAAAATTTGTTCGAAATATTTAACTTAGGGTATTATGATAAAGGAATATACTTTGTGTGTGCAACAATATTTTATTTGCAGTATTCTATTCTATTTTTTGCCTGAGTACACCAGAAAATAAAATATATTCCTATCGCTTTTCTATTGTAAAATAAATTACTATCACTTTATTATTAATTTATAATGCAGTACCAACCGCATCTTTGTTATATAGGTCTATTCACCTATATTTACACTAGCTCATATGGCCATAATCCAGAGCAGATAGGCGAAACAGCATAATAGATATTTCATACAGCATGACTCTGCGCACATGACAAATAACCAGTTGTAAGATAAGATAAAATTAATTGTATGGGCGATAACAGCGCTAAAGAGCCACTTGTGGTGCCACATCGAATCATTTGAAACACCCCCGCTTTATTACTAAACCGTCATATTCCATGCTGTATATTGTGCATCTAGTAGAATGCATTTTTCTTCCGCCAAACCTAGACACGCCCACCGAGAAAAAGTATGAACCTTGAGTGGTAGTTTCACAAATCAAACTACTACTCCTTCAATATCAATTTCCGATGGACGAATGCAAGGGTTTTTCATAGATGCTTTTCGTATATTAGATATACTTGGGTTCTTTTTATTTTCATTGTTCTAATGGAAATGTGTGAACACTTCTCTTGAACTCTTGCCAAACGATGACAATCTTCTGTGCACCGTTTTAAATTATCTCACATTTCAGGAATCTGTTGTTTGTTAGAATTTTCACTCACCCGGAAAGTTTGGCTTTTTTTTTTTTAATATCCATACAGGTCCCCAATGCGCAGGAAGAATGCTACAGTTGATTGAAAACTGTTTAAGCTAGCGGCTATTATCCTATTACACAAACTACCAAGGTGGTAGCTCATGATTTATCGCCTACAGATTTGCAGAAGGCGATATGTCATTCATAATTTGTTCCTTTCTTCAACGTTATACCTCACGTAGGTCACACGACTGTCAAACAAGATTAACCACATACGGGACCGTCATTGGAAACGCGATTAGTTTCTGGTAAATTGTGTTTAATATTATGATCAGTTTAAGTAGAATACAGTAAGCGCCTACGAAATTTCAGAGCATTTTTTAAACAAAATCTACCTCATTGTACTCACATCTTTAATACTTCAATATATTATGAAATATTCTCATTAATTTGAGAACTGGTATTGATGCGTCCTTTGCCCACACTAGAACTGTGAATAGTGTAACAAATTTCTACCGAATTAAAGTTTTCACTTCTTTGTACTCTACGACGAATCAAAACATTCTTATCTTTCTTGGTTAGACTATTTCTATATTGATCTTCATACTGTAACACATTGACTATGGTGATGTAGCATACTCATACCTTAAGTATTAGACGGCCAGAAATCTTCAACAGGTCCAAAATTCCTGCTTTCGTTTCATGTTTCACTTTAGATACTCTGATTATCTTCTGTCGTGTTAAATTATGATGCTTGTGAACGTCGCAGGTTTCTTAAGATTACTCTTCCATCTTTACTCAATCTTGCAATATTTATGTGATTTATATGACTTTGACACACACACTTTCTCAATTCAAACTTTTTTTTTATCTTCACAGTACTAGGGTCCGTTGCAATGTTCCCTTAAAGCGTTGATACATTGTTTATTTATTAGTTCTACCATGCATTGAATCGAACATTGCGTATTTCAGTTTAGTGTATTTGAAAAGTCTGTACGTTTTACAGCAATGGTAATGTAAAAAAAGGGAACTCTGTTATCTTGTTGATGCGGGAGTTTGTATGTGTAGTGTATTGGACGTTGTACTAACTTTCGCGTACGAGTATTTCAGAAGCTTTAGTTAGTATAAACCATTTCTGTAATGAAAAATTGGAAGTTGTTAAATCAAAAGAGAATAATATGAGATACATGTCTTTCTTTACCCTATATTAAAAATTCGTTTGATAAAAGCGATGTGTAAGGGGAAACGGGGCGTCAGAAGGGAGCTGCGCGGCGGGGCTGCTGGGGGAAGTAACCCAGGTTAGCGGTGGGCATACGCACAAGTGTTGTTAACATTCCATTCCACCTGTCAATTTTATATTTGGTACACATAAAATTCATTTTATTTCTCTTATCCCAATCTCTGTGATATTCGTTTGCACCATAGAGTTAGGAAGAAAATAGAGAGACCATACGTTACCTCACATGAAGACAAATTACAGTTCATCCACAGCCATCTTGTGTGGCCCCATTAGAGTCCCTCTATGCCGAGAACTGTGAGGATTGCCTTTCTCAATAGGAGGATCAGTGCACCTCAGAGAGGCAATACTAGGTAAGGAGGGTATCTAAATATGAGGCCAGTCAATATGGCCGAAAAGCCTCGTCCCTTCCGTCTCTTGGCTTCATTGCCCTCTCCAACAAAACAGCCTAAGGTTCCCTCTATTTATATTCCTAACTCTATGGTTTGCACGGTCGAGACAGTCGTAATAAAGATTTTTTTTAAAACATCCTTTTCTTATGCAATTCTTACTAAAATGTAAAAAAAATAATTAATGCACAAAAACAAACTGATGGGGGGCGCAAATTGAATTTATAAGATGACTCTATGAGAGTGCGCCCTATGATTTTCTTTTTAATCAGTCGTTTCAACCTGAGGTTTTGTGACATATATAAGAACCAGAGGTAGTCGAGTAGAAAGCATTAGGAAGTCAAATATTCAACTATGGAATTCCAGAATGTCAAGATTTCGCAATTCCGCAATTGTAGAAAGTTAAAATACCATAATAAAAAAATGAAACATAACAAAAACTTGACAGGGTTGTACTAAAGAAAACGTATGAATCCACGCTTGCACTAATTGAGTAATGGAAGCAAATTCGAAAATTTTCATTGCCATTTTCTTTTTGAATGTTTTCAACAATTTCCTACGTCAAGACTCCGGGGTTTCGGAATATATCAAGTTTAATACAACATTTTGAACTGATATTAGTAGCATTGTCATTGAGCAACGGAATTTTCAGTCCTGCTTCTTCACAATGGGTTTGTACGTGTGTTCATGTTCGCTCAGTGGTAGTGCGCGGGATTCCTACTCGCCAGGTCGTAAGTTCGAATCCAAGAGACACCTTTTCTTTTACTTAATTAGTAGAATTCCACAAAAATATGATACAATTAGTGGTTTCTACGAGAAACATTTTCAGAAAAGTCTAGGTTGTCCGAAAAAGGGCTGTTTCTGGATTTGGGGTGGGGGACGCTAATATTCTGTCTAAGACCCTTCTGCATTTATTACACGTTCCATTCTTCTGGGCATGGAATCCATTAGATGGCTGGCAAATCTATCTCCTTCCCCTGCCTTCAGCTATGCCTCGGAAACAAGGTCCCACAGGTCATCCCGAGTTCTTCGTGGATCTGCTCAGGCCAACTGTCCGCTTCACCTCTCCCCACATATTTTCTATGTGATTTAGGTTTGTTCCAAAAGGCGGCCAGTCAATTAAATCAATCTCAGGCTACCCTGCTAACCATTCTTGAACTACACAGGAAGTATGTATTGGAGACTGGTTTTGTTGGAACTGAATAACAACATGAGGCTGAAGTACTCGGACTGATGGCACCATGATGTAAGTACTGAGCACTGTCCAGGAGCCCTTCAATTCTGTGTAGGTGTCCTGCACCGCGACTGGAAATCCAATCCCAACATGCAATAGATACACGACCACTGCGATTGCAAGCAGCCACACATCCAGGGTCATATCCGGTGCCCCTCGAACGATACACAAAACGGCGTCCCTCATTTGATGTTTTGAATATGGATTCATCTGAGAAAGCTACGTTTTCCCAGTTGCGATCCACATTCGCATGTGCAAATGCAAGACGGTAAATTTTGTGTTCATCTGAGAGTTTTTCCTTCACGGCAGCAACACGGCCACGTAATCCTACCTAACAAAGCCTTCGGAGTGTTGTCGTTGTACTACCAGGAAAGTGAGTAGCTTCTCTTAGCTGTCTAGACGTCCTCATTGCGTCTAACCGGGCTTCGTTTGCTAATCTCGCATCTTCCGCCTCGGTAAACACATGAGGATGACCAGGCGATCGTAAATTGTCAGTCTGACCTGAAGTACGTTATTGCCGAATCCATCGTCTTGCTGTAGCGGCCAGGATACCTATTCGTCTCCCAGCTGTAGTTGCAATATAACCCTCTAACTTCCACAAGGTAATTACAGCTGAACGTCTGTCCATGATCAGCATTGCTCTGAGCTGTGCGCAACATGTGTGACATAAAAACAAGGAACACCAGGTAACTGCGACTCGATTGGTTAATTGCAGGAATACGCCCCTTGTGGGGAATGATTTGGTTAACATTCGCGCAAGGAATCTTAAAATGGTACAGGGAATATAATAAAATAATATTAGTTTTCATAAATGAATTTTCATAACTAAGAAAAGCTGTTTTAATAAACAAAGTTAATTGTTATAACTTTACATGTATAAAATATACATTCTAAATTTAAATCTAGAAAAAGCATCCATAGGCTTGCACTTGCGAAAACAACAGACGGAAATAAATCCAGTTTAACCTTCCTTATCTAAAATCACTAACGTATAAAATGGTCCACTTACCTTAACTCAATCTGCTGGTGTTAATAAGACAAATCTTGGCAACATTACTCTAGTCGTAATAGTAGCTCGTTATTAAAACCTTTGCTTTCTAAACCAATATTACTCGAACATGGGTTCGAGCACTAGTCAGGTCAAGTATTTTTCCTAGTATTTAATAAGACAATAATAACTTATCATTATCAAATGACAAAAGTATGGAATTTGCCAGCAAGAGAGAGCGTGAGGAGAGAGAGGAAAGAATTTCAGACCCATGGAAAGAACAATTAGTATCATAGTGACTCATCCTTCGTGGGGATCAGGTACTTTGGGGATATTAAATTTTTTATGACTTTGGTGCTGTATGGCATCTTGATCCGACTTTGGATATAACAACAATTAATTAATTTGTATTGAACGTTCACATATAATATGCCGACGTTCTGTCAACACCCACCACGTCTCTGATGTTATATTTTAAACATAATAAATACTTATTTGATGAAATGCTTGGATGTATACATATAAAACTGCTTATTATCTTATCTAATTATTCTTGCTTTGAGGAATATATCATTAAATAAAAATAAGTATTACAGAACGGGATTCGAACCCACGACCTCACAATTAGAAGGCACACGTTCTACCACTGAGTAAACATGAAAACATCTAACTATTTCTTTCTGATATAACTCGTTCTGAAGAAATGTGACTGAATTTTCGGTATTCAAAACAACGAAATTCATACACGTTGCAATTGCTGTTGTTTTTCTCTCCTTTCTCTTTTTTATTGTAATGTGAATGTGAGAACTGAATTTGCTTTCTTCACTTTCATTGCAAATGTGCTTTTACGTATAGAAACGCAGGTGACAAAATGATCACGTGCTCATATGTATGGATAGTTTCAAAATACTGTATCATTATGTATTTTAAAGAATGTTACTTTTTTCTATACTTAATAACATTTCAACGTGTCTTATTGCACTTAAAAGAAGAAAAAACATCTGCAATTTTTTTTGCAATTGCCTACCCTTCCAGGGCTCGAACCTTACATCTTTGGTTTATTGTTTCCGAAGATACCCGAAGTTGGACTTAGAGAATTTCAGCTGAAAATTGCCGTAATCAATGCGGTCATCCTTTTTTGAATAGGATTTACATCGTACTGACCCCAAAAACTTTGTGAAATAAAGGTGCGTTTAAATCGGCATGTATAGAATTACTTGGCAGCACCTAGCGGCAATGCGTTGGCGCGATGTGGATATATTAAATATTTGCTATGCTTGACTATTGAAATAATTCTTAATTAACAGTAAGAATACATTCATATTAACGAACAAATGTATTATTAGTAATATATATTGTAAAACCCATTTTATTAAGTTTTTCAATTTAGATCATACCTAAAGTTGTCTTACACTTGCTTGTGCGTTTATATAGGGTTGTTTTGGAAATCCGTAACAGGGCCGTGACTCAGCTCCTAGTGCACAGAAAGCTTTGAATCCAAAAGCGTTTTTACAAAAGTGCATGTCCAATATCACATGGCGAAGCTGCTGAAATTGGTCGTTTTGGGACTACCTCTACGGGAGACAACTTCTAAATTTTAAATAGAAACATGTGTTCATTTGGCTCCCGTTGAATCTAGCACTACATTTTCATCCTCTTTTAGAGAAAATACTTTTCGATAGCTCATACCGTTTGGCAGCTAGAAGACTTAATGAAGTGAAAATTAGAACGGTTTAGATGTTTTTCGGATGTCGTAACTCAACGGGAATAGTAAATAAAGGTTCCAAATTAAGGTGACACATTAAATGGGATATGGAGAATCAAGCAGTGAAACTTCTGAAAACAAAGGCGTCTCTGGAATACTATTTGTGTTCAAATTCAAAATTTAAAATAAACACAAATGTTGATTTTGTCTTCCTTGAAAGAACATGCAGTTTTGTATAACTCTCAGAGGACACATTTTTAAATATCTTCAGTTACAAAAGCTACTTGCTAACTTAACTATTGACATAGAAATTAACTCTTGTAATTGTCAAACATTGCAAGATAATACACAATGCTATGGGATAGGCTGAGGTAAAGAGTTATAGATGAGTAGATATATATTTTTTAAACCATGGATTGTTAGTTTCATAAGAACGTATCTAAGTGAAAGTGGCTGCATGTTGAGAGAAAAAGAATAACTACACCCAATTTTTGTATTAAGTGATAACTTGCATGTATTAACTAGTCACTTCCGCGGGATATTGGTAAACATACCAGTTTGCTGAAGAATTTTTATTTTAGTGATTATTCATATTAGCTGAGTGAGATCATACATACAAGTTTTAACAGCGTTGTTTTTACATATAACGTATTGAATGGGTTGACAAAACTTAAATTGATAGATTGTGTTTAATCTAATCTGTACGACTGTCGTTTGAAGATAATAATCTGATAGCGAGGTGGTGGTTATCACTTGATGTGGTTCCTAAAAGTATCACCTTCTTTATATTTTACAAACAGATATGGTGTTCAATTGGTACAAAGAGCAAGGATAATGCAGATCCATTAGATTGCCACGAAACATTTTTATCGACAGAAAAGTCAGTAGTCGATGCCAGTAAGTTTAAAGTTAAAAGCGAGTGGTCAGAAGGAAACAGCCAGATAGAACAGGAGCATGAATATGATAGTACATTTGTATATTGTGACTAACATTTGGACAATCGAAAATCTTCTGTCTATGTAAGTACTTGGAAATTGTGTTATTAGTTCCATTCCTGCTTCATAGAGCCGACATGAGGTTTGTTTTCAACTTGTAGGAGGATTTTGGATAGTACATGTTTAAAAATATTTGCATATTTTTCTCATACGTTAAAGTTCTACTTCACACTCTGTTTGAAAAATTTCAAGGCATATACCTTTAATATTAAAAAATATTTACAATTTAGAATATTTTATGCTCAGTATACATCTGTAAGATGTGTAATTTTAAGCTTCTCTGTAATTTAGTATTTGATATGGGTTAAAAGAAAATAGTAATAATATAGGAAGTGCGTCTTCAATTATCCTTCGTCAGGAATTCGTTTCATGAAACAATGATCTTATACTTAAAAACTAATTGTATTTATAAATTTGTCCTTTACTCTACTTTTTTTTTTTTTTTTTTTTGTAAAATACTTGGTTTGCTTTAAAAATTCCCAATTACATAATCCTAACACGTACTAAACATCAAAACAACTGTTCAAACGCTGTTCATTCTGCAAATATACATTATTCCACGTACAGAACATGCAAAAATGCATATACTAATTTTAACCGTAGAGCTATCAACCGTATTATCGTGCTTATCATAAATTGCATTTCCACAAATGAAAAATAACCCAACGCTTTTTTCTTCATGTGTATATTATTAAATGAATTTGAAATTGTATGTATTCAAACACACGCACATACACATAGGTACATATAATTGACAAAAGCACATCACGATATTATTTGCATAAAACAAGTATAAACATTCGAGGATTAACAAATGTCGTTTCAACGCTATTGGGTGGCGGTAGCTTGGAAAACTAAGCTGTGGAGCTGGATATTTTCAATACCATTAAAAATAACTGATGCCGTAGGTTATTCTAAATAAGAAACCGTCAAAGACTTGAGACACGTTTTATCCAAAATTGGTTATAAGTGCAATTCAAAATAAAAAAAAAAACTTCTAGTAACACAACGGATTCACTAAACTATAATTAGGATTCCCAGAGAAGTTCTCTAAAATAAAAGCAGATGCAAATAGAAAAAAATATATAGGTACTTCCTGGCAAGTAACAACGAATCGTTTGTCTCTGCTCGCTGCTTCAGACATATTGACTTTGTATTAGCATTTTATAAGGTATATGGTTGTACAATAAACAATAATTATAATACTTTTATTTCATTCAATCTTTGTCTTATTACTAAAATTTATTTCTATCCCCGTCCGGCTGGTAGTTATGTCCTCTTTCAACTAAACACATACGTTATCTTATCATGCTCGTGCTTTTGCCGATGTATTGATATTCCTGCGTGCGCGTGCGTTTCTTAGTGTGTATGTTTCTCAGAGAGACAAAGAGAGATTGATTAATATTGTGTAAATATATAGTCAGTTATTAAGATCATTCTATCAAAGTATACGCAGATGCTTCCCTGAATTATGACAGCGTCCATTACAGTATTAGATATTAACTTCACAAAGTAGTAGTAAATATTTTTTTAATGTAACTACATTCTGTCCACGGAATATTCGTAACCATATAACTTTGCAGGGAATTTTTCTTTTGGGGTGATTAGAACTATAGCTGAATGAAATGATGCATATAAATTATAGGAGTCAGATATATTTTAAATAAAGTTTTATATGGTGTGACTAAACTCAATTAGAATCTTTAGAAAGTGTTTTTTTTTGTACCACTGGAATTTGAAACCCGTAATTTGAGCGCCAAAAATGTTATACGGTTTTAACTTATGGGCTTTCTAATTTAATTGTAACTACTTTAACTGTTTCAGTCATACAGATCAATTGGTGGAAAGATCGACGAAAATGTAGATCCATTAGGCTGCGACGAATCAACTGTATCGACTGAGAATTCTCTCGTCGATGCCACTCAACGTGAAAGTAAAAGTGAGTGCTCAGAGGAAAACATAGAGTTAAAAGAGCAGCAGGAATCAGAAGGAAGATTAGCATACTCTGCAGGAACTTTCGAAAACATCAGATTTTCTGTCCAGGTAAGTAATTTGGAACGGTATTATATCTCAGTTTCTGTCAGATTTTGGGATAGTACAGGATTTGTAAAAATATTTGTATACACGTTTTTAAATTTTATTAATTTAATACTTCATAATCCGTTTGAACCATTTAAATGAATATGGCTCTAATATCGCAATTAGTTTCTGTGTTCTTTAGACCTTTTAGGCTAAGATAAAAATAAAATATACCTTTAACATAGGCATCGTATATTAATTTGACCAAATGTACATATTATTTGATCCAGTTCTTGTAGTGGTATGTATCAAAGTAGATATGTTATAACGTTTATCCTAATCAAATTTACAAATGGTATCCTAATTAAGATTGTGTAATGACACTATATATTGAATCCGGGTTTACAACGCGACCTCTTGTTATATTTCTTGATTCAGTATATGAGTTGTTATTAAATTAGATGGTGTGTAGATTAAGCGAAGTGCCTGAGAGGTTGATATTCGCGACTGAACTAAATATTAATATAACAATACCTATATAATCCCGGAATGTATCTTCGTCACTGTAGCGTTCGCAGCACCGAGATATATTAGAGCGAAAGAGTCGCCTGGGATCTACTAAACGAAAATCGCGTATTAACAACTTTCCTGTAGAAGATGTAACTTTAAGGCCCTCTCTTCTCTGAATGGAAGAACTTGCAATTCAATTCAATATTTTTGCTCAAATAAACGTGTCTTATAATTAAAGATTTTTTTTTAGATTTTACTAAAATGTAAATGTGTACGTATTAATACACCAACTATTCTATATCCCTGTGAAATATGAAGTTAAATTTTCGAAAAGTATAAGAAAAAACACTGTTTAGCAGTCGCATAACAGTGCTAAATTTTCTCCCATAAACAACAGGGGGGGGGGGTCGCTCCTGACCTGATACCTCTGATCTTCATAATTGGCGTTATAAGAAGGAAATCAGGTAAGATTATTATCTTATAAACATATAAGGTAAAAGTATTTATTTTAAGTTAGACTGACGTAGCAAAATTCAAGGAATAATCACGTAATATCGGCCCTCCTCTGGCCCGGCGTGCAACTGAGTCGCCAAGTCCGTGGTACACATTCAGAGGAACTTGACTCAACATAGTCTTCAAAATGGAAGCTAATTGCGGTCTGTTCACGGGTGGAGGACCCAGTGCACGGAGCCTGAGTTCAACAGCATCGGAGATATTCTCGATGGGGTTCATATACAAGGGCTCCAGAGTGGCGAGTTCAGTCGGTGGACTTTCCCTAAATTATCTTCGAACCATTCTCGGGCGTTATTGGAGCGTTTTGACGTCGCCTTTTCATCTTAAAAGACCGAAGTTCGTCAGGGTATTGAAAGGCCAGAAACGGGTGAAGATTGTCTCCGGGCAGCTGACGACACCGAGGACTTCCAAAACAATCGCGGGGTCTATTTCATACTAGGAAAACGCGCTCCAGACCTTCACTAATACCGCACTGCCCAGGATCACGCCCTTTTGGCATGTGGGATTCATCGCTTCATGAGATCAGTGCCACACACGGTGCCTCCCATTGGGATGGTACACTTGAAACCGTAACTCTTCGGATCATATGACGCTACGCCACTTGCAATGTCCGTCCGATGCTATTTGTGACAAATGCAAGCCGGAGTCTGTGATGATACTGGGTTAGCAGTAGAACCCGTGTAGTGCGACGACTCCCATATGCAAGGGGCGCCCACTAAGCCTATTTGATCTATCTGGGGCCGCGTGAGAGGAACGTGTCACCACAAGAAAGTATCAATACTACATAGTACCGATACTACAGAATTAACTGAAATGAGTAAATTATTACTTAGAACGACACACGGAAGCCAAAAATGAAGAAAACACATTTTGGCTATAGGGGATGTTTTGTTGTGATATAGGTGGCACTTAACCTGAAGAGATGCACTATTTCGTAATGCTAGAGTAGCAAAAAACAAAGTATGTAGTGATTAATATAACTATTTGCCGTGCCTAGGAACAGGTATAAACATTTAAAAATTCAATCAACTCTGAAGCCCTTGCGTTTGGTCAGCATGACCACATTTCAAATCTGTATCATTTGGTGGAAATAAATCTAAATATCATCAAAGCTTACTGTTTATTTATGAGTTCACAATTGATGACGCACGTCATATTCACGTTTTCAATATTCAGGTTTAAAGTTTTCTGTTTTATTACAACAGCAATTTACTTTCAATGAAAGAGTTTTATTGCAAATTTCACACATCTTATTCACATGTCCCTTGCAGAATGGTAAATTGCTGGTCGTCTACTGCAGGATTTTTTTCAATAATTCATCAGTAATTGCAATTCTAAACTATCTCTAGGTGTCATAAGATCGCTTTCTGAGCGCACTACTATTGATTCATGCATATGAGGAACGCTTTTCCTCCCCTAACATGAAAATTACAATATTGTTCCACATCGACGATAAAGAATTTTTCTTCAAGGTTTCATTGTTGTAGACTTTCTGAATTGTCTTCATCTCTACTCCATTTATTATTATTTCATCGTGTACTTCGAAAATATCTTAAGTTTCTTATCTACTGGCGTTTAATTCATCTTCGCCTTCGATATTGAACCTCAAAAATAGTTCTGACTAAGTTCTATATGCGAATATGTTATTTTTCGTACTGCACTTTTCGTAAGTTCTTGTAACAATATAAAGACCTACGAAAACAACAAGTAAATCACGAAATTTGAATATAATCTTTCTATAAAGGGTAGCAGACACCGCCGCGTGGGGTTATTATGATCTCAGGAAAAAACAATTTCCCAGCTTTGGAACAGACGCTATCGAATGGAACTGAACATAATATAACGATATAACTTATGGAGCTAATGTGAGCGGCGGAAAACTACTACTTGTTTGCTGTGTTGCAAAAGAAAATATCTACACAGGGTCATATTTGCACCACGCGAAGGTTTCAGGGCTAAGAAGCGAGCAAGGAACTAACGATCCGTTTAAAATGTAATTACTTGTTTTTCAGAGATCATTAAAACTTCAACAATATAAAGATAACTTAAAGTAACTTTTGTTCTAATTTCAGCTGAAAGAACACGGACGAGACAATTCAGTCACGGAACGTTTCCAATGTAAAATATGCGGATATAAATCTAACCAAAAGATTAGTCTCAGGGGGCACATAAAGAGTCACACAGGGGAGAATCATTTCGAATGTGCAACATGTGGATATAAATGTAATCAAATGAGTAATCTGAAAAGACACATTGTGACACATACAGACGAAAGAACTTTTCACTGTGAAATATGTGGGTATAAAAGCAATCATGCGAGTCATCTGAAAATGCACATGTTAACACATACGTATGAAAGGCCTTTTCAGTGTGAAATATGTGGATATAAAAGCAGTCAAGCGAGACATCTGAAAATACACATGTTAACACATACGTACGAAAGGCCTTTTCAATGTGATAGGTGTGGATATAAATGTACTCTTAAGGGTAGTCTGAAAACACATATGTTAACACATACAGACGAGAGGCGTTTTCAGTGTGAAATGTGTGGATATAAATGCAATCTAATGAGCCATCTGAAAAGACACATTTTAACACATACAAACGAAAGGCCCTTTCAATGTGAAACATGTATGTTTAAATGTATTGAAAAAAGTGCTCTGAAAAGACATATATTAACGCATACAGACGAAAGGAAGTTTCAATGTGAAACGTGTGAATATAAATTTACTGAAAAGAGTGATCTGAAAAGACACATATTAACGCATTCAGACGTAAGGCCTTTTCAGTGTGAAACGTGTGAACGTAAATTTACTGGAAAGAAAACTCTGAAAATACACATGCTAACACACAAAGACGAGTGGCCTTTTCAGTGTGAAACGTGTGGATATAAGAACAAACAAATGTGTAATCTGAAGAGACACATGTTAACACATACAGACGAAAGGCCTTTTCAATGTGAAACATGTAGATTCAAGTGTAATCGGAAGAATAATCTTAAAAGACACATGTTAACACACAAAGACGAAAGGTCTTATTGAATGTTAATCTAAATTTAATATGAGTTGGCTGAAAGCCACATACAAACATACAACGGAAGAGAGTTTGCA
This sequence comes from Lepisma saccharinum, assembly GCA_022664845.1. Lineage (NCBI taxonomy): Eukaryota > Metazoa > Arthropoda > Insecta > Zygentoma > Lepismatidae > Lepisma > Lepisma saccharinum. Next base: position 4,306 of record JAGDQP010034042.1, on the reverse strand, counting down.
ATGATAAACATGTAAGTTAAAATGAATTTAAAGAGTTACGTAAAAGCGTATACGGTGGAAAAGTACCTATAATTTGAAATATGCGAATATGAATAGACTGAAAATAGTTACTTGAAGATACACATAATATCACACAGGCTTCCCCAGTGTAAGTATAAATGTGCTTACAACACAAAAGGAAATTCATATTGGGAGGGCCTTTTTCAGTGTTAATCCTTCAGCTAAAATTGAATTAAAAATAATCACGTGTTTTGAGTGCCTTCCATTAAATGTTAGAATAAAGAAAAATGCTTTCTCCAGAATCAGTGTGTAAAGTCTTAATTGAAATATAGAATAATCATTTTAGGTGTCAAATGTACATGTTTAAAAATACTTAAAAAGTTATTGCTTTTATTCTCTCTCAAGCAATATACCAGAGAGCTTGGGCTTCCAAACATAACCTTCATGTTTGCTTAAATTGAGTTCAAAATCACTTCCTTTAACTACCCCTGCTGGAAACGTACGTGTTATATTTTTTATTATGCTTCCACGTGTTAAGCTGATTAGTCTGAATCCTTTGGTTGCTCTTCTGGAGAAATGGACTGCGGATTCTTATGAATGGAAGAAGTTAATGTGAGATGAGTGAAATATTAAATCTGAAATATTTTAAATAAAGTAATGGGGAAGCAATCTGTAAAACCTGTTGAATTGCCTTAATACAAAACAATAATAATCAATGTAGGTATGGTTAATATCAAACTACCGATTAGGTTACGTTGTATTAGTAATATTTTCTTTCAAGTAAGAAATATTAACAATTCAATTGTCATCGACAACGAGAATCCATTTATTAGTACACCAACACAAATAATAATAATCATTTCGACAAAAACACAACATATAGGTTAGGTTAGTGCAATTCCCCCCCACCCGTAAAGCATACAGAATAGCAAAGTTCAATCAGTAGGGAAATAAGCATCTAAAGTTTTGCCCATGTAATTCAAACACTAACCATACCACAGATCAGAATTCCCTGTACACGACTGAGCTACGGTTCGTTTCCAGTCAGGCAAGACTATATCACCTTCGTGCATCAAAGCAGTCGACCTTGCCACCACAACAGTACCAAAACGTCATGTTCAAATATATCAAGAGTTATACTTGACATGTTGCATTTATATCAATATTTCCTCACCATGTAATATAAAGAAGCCCTTTACCTTATCTAAATCCATTTACGATCGCTGTTCTCCAAATAGTTGATATATATTACAATACCCCAACAACGATCGGTAATTCCAATAATGAAACATGTTTTAAAACATACTAAAAGAGTAGAACAAAAACACCAGGATTCTAGATAAAACAAACTAAAGGTTCTTCCTTTCCTTTTAATTTACATTTAAAACAAGCTACATCAAAGCTCAAGACCATTTATGCAACCTAGCACTTCTCACCCTCTCACTGGTTTAACGAATCTAGTATATTTTTTGGTCGGAGTCAAGGATGTAGGTTCTGCACTCTGCCTAACAAAATATCCTCGCCAGAAACTGCTCAGAACACCTCAACTTGAGAATGGATCTATTAACTTTTCAAACTACCTATCTACCTTTAAATCTTCCTGCGAAATATATATATCTAAACATTTTCTCTTTTACTGAAACCTTATCAACTTCGTCCTTGCAGATAACCGAGTAGCCACTATTTGAAGCTTTTATATCAGACTGAACATCAATATTATCTTTATTACCACTTATCTTTACATGAACATGAATCTTTGAATTAGAACCATCTTCATCTGGTACCTCTATATATTCTACTAAGTTTGTAGAAACTAACTCAGTTAAATTATTATAAGTTTCATTTGATCAATTATAAATTAATCTTTGAATTTTCAACTACAATGTGCACTATTTTATTCTTACTCAAAGACTGAATAGTTTTCTCTTTTACGTTAGTTTCCTTTTTATCGGAGATTTGTTTCCGAAGTTTGAGAACTGACAGACGTGGACATACTTTCCGCATTCAAAGTTTGTATTCCAATATTTCTCATACTAATTACACGCTTATTAGTTACTAATTGTTTTAACTCCAACCCTCAATTGCAACTACTGAATTTCTTTGATCAATATATAATTTGATTTATTTAATTGCGCAATCAAAATTTGATTAGAAGATATGTTCTTAGAGTAGCTTTGTAATATTTGATTGTCAGATAACAATCCTGAGAATTAGAATAAATATTATTTTCTACAAGTTTTCTAATACTCTGTTAAAATCAGGCGATAAACTACTTAGTCCTTCTTTACGTAAAATGGCATATTCAAAAGTTTCCTTAATCAACGCAAAATACATCTTGACTTCCTCCTTATTAATTAAAACATGTTCCTTTATACATCCTAACACTTTTAACAGAAAGTCTTCTAATAATGGCAACGTTCCAATTATAGCAGACGTTGTCATCTGTAAGCACAATGTCCTAGTTAGAGTTAATGAAATGACGTTATATTTCGATGCCGTGCCAATTATAGACACTACTGTGGTTCCAGAAATGCACACCATTAAAGAAGGCAATCCAGTGTCAATACTAGTTAAAGATTGACCCTACCTATCTTCAGTTATTAGCAATACATCATCTATATGAACAGTAGAGATTGACCATTTCATTCTCTTCTTCATGCAACTTATTAAGACTAGAACGAAGACGATCTTTGTTACTGTTACTAGTATTAACCTAACATGGCTTACCACTTACTAAAATGACCTTTAATTCTGCAATATTTATAGTATGGATTGAATACACAACAATTCCCAAATTTATGATTGCATAAACTTCAACATACTTTTTCCGAATACTTTCCTCTATTCTCATAATAATTACTAGAAGGTTTACTATACTCACTCCGTTCAGACTTTATCTGTAAAACAGGTTCAAAATTCCGATATATTTTTGAAAAAGCAAACGAATCTTTTTTCTGCCTGTTCAATACCTACAATATCAACTGTCTTATCTAAGGTTAGGTCTGATTCAGTTAACAAAGGTTTTCTGGCATTCTCACTTGCAATACCGAAAACCAGCTGGTCTCGAATCATGGTATCAATGAAACGGTCATACTAACACAGAGAAGCTTCAACTTTAAGGTCTTTGACAAACTGTTGAATTGGAGTTCGTGATGAAATTGATATCTCGCAACCAACTCGTTCATCTGACGATCAAAAAATTTAACCATCATCGATTTGATATCACTGTATTATTTCTCACCTGAAGCCGCAGCAGCACATTCCAGATGCAACCTTTCATATGCTCTTCCACCAATAGCATACAATATTGTGCTAACTTTTTTAGTTTCAGACACATCATTGGATTGACTAAAAGAATCGAATCGATCAAAATACAAACTGATATTGTCATTCTCAATATCGTAATCATCAAAGGACACCATTATCTTCGCCATGATATTTGAAATTTCTTTTCGATGCGACTCTTGTAAATTATGTTGTATTGTCTAAATACAACAATAATAGTCAATGTACGTATGGTTAATATATAACTACCGATTAGGTTACGTTCTATTAGTAATACTTTATCTCAAATAAGAAATATTAATGATTAAATTGTCACTGACAACGAGAATCCATTTATTAGTACAACAACAGAAATCTTAATAATAACCACTACGACAAAAGCAAAATATATATTTTAGGTGGAGGCAATTTCCCCATCACCAGTAAACCATGTAGAATAGCAAGGTTCAATCAGTAGTGAAATAAGCATCTAAGGTTTTGCTCATGTAATTCAAACAATAACCATACCGCAGATCAGAATTCCCTGTACACGGCTGAACTACGATACGTTTCCAAAGTCAGGCAAGACTATAGCACCTTCATACATCAAAGTAGTCGACCTTACCACCACAACAGTACCAAAAGATCATGTTCAAATATATCAATATTAATACTTGATATGTTGCATTTATATCAATATCTTCTCACCATGTAATATAAAGAAGACCTTTACCTTATCTAAATTCATTTACGATCGCTGTTCTCCAAATAGTTTATATATATTACAATACCCCAACAACGATCGATAATTCCAATAATGAAATATGTTTTAAAACATACTAAAAGAATAGGACAAAACGCAAGGATTCTAGAAAAAAAAACTAAAATTTGTTCCTCTTCTTCTAATTTACATTTACTTAAATCAAGCTTCATCAAAGCTCAAGACCATTTAGACAACCCAGCACAATCAATACTTGTTCTCTTTAAACTCGAAATTATTTCATTTATATCTATGTATCGTAATGTGGAAATATATTGTATA
>JAGDQP010034040.1:0-20345 GCA_022664845.1 Lepisma saccharinum | reverse complement strand
CATTTAGTAACGAAATTATTTAACAACTCAGCAAATAGTACAAATTTCATACCATTCTTGCTGCCCACGATAATGCACCTTCCCACACAGCAAAACCGGTCAAGGAAACGATTGCGATGTTTGGCTGGGAAATCCTTCCGCATGCAGCTTACTCACCACACTTGGCGCCTTCCGATTTTCACTTATTTGCATCCGTGGGACACGCACTTGCTGACCAGCGCTTCATATCTTACGAAAATGGCTTGATGACTGGTTTGCAGCACAAGAGGCACAGTTCTTTTTGTCTGGCATCCACACATTGCCGGAACGATTGCAGAAATGTATCGCTAGCGATGGCCAATACTTCGAATAAAATAGTTCTTAGCATTGTCATCCAATCACTGTGTCTTTTCTCTACATAAATTCCGGTTTCATATTTACTCACCTGGTATTTAGCCAGATTTGTTTACAATTAAATTGAGGCTGAGATGCTTCTTGTTTGCTATTTACCTTTTGTTGGGACTGAGTAATTTCGTATACAGTTTTAACTTGCGAACGGATAGTTGCACTTAGGTCATACTTGATGTAACTGCTTTCTAAAATATTGTTGCATAGGTAGAATAAATCTTTTGGCAAGATTTGTAGATTAAGGGGAGGTACAAAACCTGTTTGAATTATCCAGTGTAGCCCCAAACTTTTCACAAAACTATCAGTATCAACATGAAGTTTATAAAACCATTTGATGAAGTATAAGGCTAATCACTTCTTCTTAATATCAATTAGTTCTAGACCCCCACGTTCTCGAGTTGTGTTAGAATATACATAGGAGTTTTAAATATATGGCCTTTCCAGATAAACCAGTAGAACGCTACTTGCATCTGTCTTCCATTTTCTGGTGATAAAGGTACCACTTTACCAATTGGACGGTGTTATGCATCAATTGACCAAGCGCCAAAACATGGTTCTGAGATATTGAAGGAAACACAAACATGTCTATATAAATTTCGTGTTTTGCCCTAGATGAACTTTTTTAATGCTATATTTATTAAAATACTCTATTTTAACAATTTGCACTTTCAAAAAATGTACAAAATAATAACTCCTTGTGATTTGTATGAAAATGTCGCTTGGTCAATTGATGCTTTGATAAGTAATCTTTCTGTGTACATTTAGCATTAACTCTCTTATTATGCATATCAGAGGAATGTGTTATTGCAAATCTTGTCATCGGAACAACAATAATACTATTAAAGGGTATTAAAATTTATTATTATTAACTAATACATAAACAATATACTAACACACATTTTTCTGATTTCGCGAACAGTATACTAAGATACACTCTACAATGTTCACAAAATGTTTTGAAGTTCTTCACAATACAGACTGCTTTGATAACACTACTCGATACTTCTTAACCCGCATTTTCACTGTCAATATCAAAATCTAGTTGAATGCAGTCAAAACCATCAATATCATCCATGACGTCAAGGTGGCAGCAAAGCTTGCTATAGAACGCCTGTACATCAGATGGAATAAGTCTCAGTAAGGACTTTATGTTGTTCAGTTTCTTCTCAGAAATAGGCTTTCCATTTGGCCAGAGTGGTTGCAAGAGGTCATAGAATTTTCCTTCATTTTTCTTTTGTGAAGGTCGACCAGCCATTTTCTTTTTAATGTTGACTTCAAATGGTTTACCATTAAACTGAGTTTTGAACTCGATACTGAATGGGTTGTCTTTCTCAAGTTCTATCTCTGTCACCTTCAGCCAGTTTATTTTCTCATTTTGAGAATTGGTTTTTCGATTTACTATGGTTTTCTCGATGCAAGAAGTAATAAGAAAAGTAATGTGGATAAAAGCACCAAAACTAATTTGATAAGAAATATGTTGACAAGAATTACTAGGATTTGTAGCAAAAATGTAGAAAAGAATGTAAAAGCTTTTAAGGAACAGCTATATGAGAATGGGTATAGTAAAAGGGATATCTTAAAGGCATCTGTGGTTTCTAGGGGAAGAGAAGGAGATGAGGAAGGAAAAGAGGTGGTATGGAAAGGCATTATAGGGTTAGGAGAGGACATAGAGATTATTGAAAAGATGTTAAGAAAGCAGGGTGTGAGAGTGTACAGAAAAGGTAGTAGAAAGTTGTTGAATTTGGTCAGAAGTAAAGGAAAGGATAAAGGGAAGAAGGAGCAGAAAGGTGTAATTTATTGTATTAACTGTGAGGATTGTGATATGAAGTATATTAGAGAGACGGGTAAATTGTTGAAAGAAAGAATTAAACAACATAAAAGCGATGTGAAATATGGTAGAGAGAGTAATGCTATATTCAAACATGTAAAAGAAAAAGGACATAATGTGGACTGGGAAAAAGTGATTGTGTTAGAATATGAAGATAGTATGTGGCCTAGAAAATGCAAGGAGGCCTGGTGGATAGAAAAAGAAGTACATAAGAACTTAATGAACTGGACCAAAGGTTTTAGCATTAATAAAGAATGGAAGATTATTGTGGACAAACACAGAGATATGTATGTTAATCGAGGTGTTAGGGGGCTCTAAGTTTGCTTCATGTTGATTCTCTTTCGTTAACATGGGATGTTTTATGGCGTCTCTGATTGACTGATTGTTCCGGCCAATGAGGAGGCTGCTTAATCGGGCGTCTCTGATTGGCTGCTTGATTCGGCCAATGAGGGAGCAGGTAGATTATTGGGCTTGTATTTATATGTGTGTAATTTTTTGTACAAACTCAGTGTATGTCTGATGAGGATCTTTGGTAGAAGGTCGAAACGTTACGTGTAATTTATTTTTTACGAATAATATAGTCTTGTTCAGCAGTTCAGTGTTTTTTATCTTAATTTCAAGACGTGCAACTATGTTTTGTTGTCATCTTCATTTGTAACACTATTTTCGTCAGAGATGTTTACCGTGCGTTTCTCTGGGTGTTCCGAGTTTATAGATCTATCTTATGGAACACTCACTCACTTCATAAAAAGATTGCACAATAGCCACAGCATTTAAAGCACTTTTTATTGGACTTAGAGGCGTGAGGTCAGTACTCGATTGATATTGTTCGTCTGATAACCCTGTGACAGGTGTCACACATGCGGGTGATTTCAGACCTATTACACCATTCTTTACTAATGCCATTATGCGTTCAGCACTTGCTTTATATGGATCCATTTACACTACACAGAGTGAAAAGCAACCACAGGTTCACAAAACATTACAAACTAGCAAGACACAGTGAGTCCCAAATGCGAGTATAATAACTGTAACAATGACATCTACCGAGGGAAACTTGAGAACGCGGGAACAACAACAATCGACTACCGCTTCTCATTAAGGAAGATAAAAAGATAGCGCGTAATGAAACCATAAAAAGTTGTCGTTTAGTCACTTGATGCAAAAAATCCAACATCAAAATATTGTCGCTTGGTCAAATGATGCAAATTGAAACTGCTAGATTGTATTTTAGTCAACTGATGCAAAATGTTACTATTACAATCCAGTTCTTGGCGCTTGGTCGAATAGCTTTTCCTGAACATTTAAGCAAATAGTAGGGTTTCAAACATTTTTTTTACATTATTTACATTCTCTCTTACACATTGATGTAAAAATCTCGAAAATCGAAAAGTGGCGCTTGGTCAATTGATGCATAACACCGTCCAATTGACCAATGTACCAAACTCGTGCTGCCATGTATTTACAATCCAAACTCTTTCTTGCAAACGGAGATCTCTTGAGTTCCATTGATGACATGAGTACTACCGGTATCTAATATTAGTTGCTGTTCAATACATTTATTTATAATAGCAATACCATGTGATTTTGATAATTCAGCAAATATTATATGCACACTCTATACGTTTCTGCTTGCTTCTCTTATTTTGCATAGTCGATAAAAGGTGGTGGTTTCGGTAGTGGGGGCCCGGAGCTCGCATAGGCCCCTTATCTAAATTCAATGTTGTTCATTCTCAGAGGTTTCTTCTTGTTCGGCCATATAAGTTCTGGAATCTCGAGAAAATTGACCTCTATTTCCATTACCTCCGGAGTTATCCTTATTTGAACGTGAATTGCGTCCTCTTGAATGATAGGGCCTGGAGTTCTGACTATGTGACTGGTAACTATCGTGGTAATTGTTATGTTCATTATTGTAGATACGATCTTGATAATTCTTATAGTTTTGACGTGACGAATTTCTGTAACCTGGGCGAGAGCGATGTTGGGTTCTTCCCCTTTGATTTATATATATATATATATATATATTATTAGTCTTGCTTACTAATTGTTCTAATCTTAGTTCTTGAACCTGTAATGTCAAGTTTGTTAACTTTTCGGTTAAAACTGATATATCATAGTTTGGTGTTGTTTTAACGTTTGAACGCTGCTGTACTTTATCCTTTGAATTATAATCGGAAATAGTTCTAAAAGTGTCGCCAGATGGTAGTGTTTGCTGTACAGTTTCTCTGGGACTTACTGAGCTCGGAGAGACTGTTGCCATCTGTTGAGTACTACAATAAATATCTGAAATATTCTGCGTTGTATTATTCAACATCATATAATTTTGCAAATCATATGGAGCTTTTTGCTGGCTTGGGTCTGATACAAAGAAGGTGGGGCTGTTTGCGCGTGAGGCGGGTTAGTCCAACATAAGTTAGTGGGCGTTGATATTGGCGGAAGCACTGCATTTGTTTGTTGAATGTGACCTCTCCGAATTTGATTTGTAGGAAGTTGAAAGTATTCTTCAGCCAGTCTCGTTTGACTTAACTGTAATTTCAATAAGCTATGTTTATATAACAGGAAGCCTCGATTTAAAAGTGAATGCAGCTTTGATTTGAGTTCCTCAATTGATTTAAATTTATCCAGAGATACCTGGTCTAAGAATGTTTTACGGAGACCAACAATAATGTGATATATTTTCTTTTGTATTGACATTTCAGGACAAATTTGATCAATTAGTTTTTCTTTATTGATCAAATAGGGGATTGGGTTCTCATCTGGCTTTTGTATCCTTGAATTTAAAAGCATATCAACCTGCATAAAGTGATTACCGGGACGAAGCTCGCAAGTCAAACGGTCTGTCACTTCTTTGAATTACATTTTGTGAGGGAGACACCAAAATGAAGTTTTCGTTCTTCTTCTGACCAGTTATTGAGCTGTGCAATCAGTTAGAATCGTAAAAATTCACCAAAAGGTTGTCTTTGCTTGTATGTTGGGTGGTATACACTTGCCTATTATGCGCGGCATCCCGATGTGTATTATCTGGTGGGACCGGTGAAGCACGGTGTGATTGTATTGGAGATGCATGTGGAGAAATCATAGGCGAGGTTTCAGGTGTTTCCTCCACTGTATTTCTTCCACTTCTCGTGTTAGGCACAATGTGTTCTATTGTTTAATGCTAGGAATATAATAACGAGAGTTTTGCTAATTGTATGATTCACTTTGCAATATATATATATGTAAAGAAAAAATATACAGTTATAACCTTGTAATACTAACACACACACACACACACACACACACATATATATATATATATATATATATATATATATATATATATATTCACTTTGTCTTACATACTATTTTGATCTTAAATTGAATATGTCAACAAATTGTTAACCTACTAAAAACAGAAAGAGAAAAAGAAAGAAAAATATAGAGCATCAGAAGGACAGCAAAAAGGCCGACACTGTACTACTCATATATCTGACTCATGAAAAGAAGTAAAGGAAATGCGGACTCAACTTTGTCCGTAGCTTGCTTTGATGATGCATGAAAATAGCTTAATGTTTCAATGTCTGGATGTCTTTTTGCTAGAAATACTAGCCCAATGTATACAAGATATCAGCTGCATTGTCTGAATTGCTTTTAGAAATGAAAAATGTTTTGTGGCGTTTTTTTTAAGAAATTACTGCAGTAGTTGCTGCTATATATGACATGTCTGGTAGATATCCGTTCTAGCAAATGATCAATAAAGGTAAAGACTAATATGAGATATGAAAGAAAAATAAATAAAATTACTATAGCATTGCCATGTTCTATAGAGAAATTTTGAGAAAGTTTGGGTTTGTTGACCCAACTCAGATCTCCACCACGTAAGACTTCGTGCGTCTAGGCACTAGGTACTGGGATTTTGGATGTAGCTAGTTAAGTAAATAGGCAATGGATTCAGAAAACAGGTTTAGTTTCATTCTGAAAGATTATTATATTACGTAGCGCCATGAACACTCAACGGGCTGTATGATTGATGTCTGTCTGGCCGCTGAACCCTTGTCAGCCTGTTCCAAAATGTAAGATTAAGTACTTCTGTGATGTGGAATGTATCAGTGTTCTTGCTCGAAGATCTCACTTGAATGTTCCTTGTTTCCACTGTCCTTCTCCTATAATATCAAAGCATTTTTCCCCTTTTAGGGAAATGAAGAAGCTTGGAAATTACATGGGTCAACATTATTCCAGGGAAGGTGATGGCCCATGCAGTTTATGCCTCTTATTTTTCAACCAAACAGCCCGGAAGAGTTTCTTGCGCTATAGATACAATTGTAAGTTACATGAACACTTAGTTACATAATGACAAGTATTGCATATAGGTTATTATGTGATATTATACATGAGTCTGCTTCTTCCACCTTGTATAATGTCTATGCATATTTTGCTAAAGACGTTGATGCGTAAACAACATACGATATACAAAGTTCAACTGAACGTAGTTATGCAATTTATATACATGTCTCTATAAATAAATGATTCTGGTACTTGGTTCATCCCGATATACCTTACAATATATAGATTAAGGTGTACAGGTGACGAAGGATTATTATTATACAGACGGTAGTTAACAAACTTCGGATAATGAAGTTGACTGGTCAAGTAGCAACAAAATTAAGGTTGAGGAAATACGAGTCCAAGTAAATAAAACATGCACTCTTGTTGATAGGGATACACAAACGGTACTCGATTCAGTTACGTACCAAAATTCAGTTCATGACGTTGCGTATATGGTACAGGAACAACAAAAAATATATCAGGTATCGCCAAGTTTCAAGTTTTTTATTACTCCAATAACCAATATACATTGATGTCTGGAGATTATTACACGATATTTGTATTACACAGGAGTATTACAATGGTTTTACACGATATTTATATTTTGTGAAGTATAGCTAAAAAGATTTAAAATTATAGACAATGGCATTTAGACTTATAAACAATAACATTTGCGACATGGACAATAAATTTTCTGTATAGATTTGTGAGCAAATAGCTTTACAAAGTACATAATAATATTCGCTAATAAATGGTATGAACGATATTTATAATAGACAATAAATTTTAACATAGACAATAAATTTGTAATAGACAATAGTGAATTGAGCTGGTGTGGAAATGTATGATAAGAATTATTTTACATCGTAATATACCTTAACCAGCAAGTGTTCCCTTAACTGCTTCTTGAATCTATTTATGTTTTCTTAATTTCTTATATGTGTTGGCAGCTGGTTGTACATTTTGACACCCATATGACTAGGCCCATCTTGAACGAGGGTTAGCCTGGTAAAATATTGTAATTTTTCTTCCTTTTTCCTAGTACCATATTTGTTTTCTTATAAGTGTATCGTTGTGTATTTTTGTATATAAAGCTATTTCATAAAGATATAAAGAAGGAAGAGTCAGTATTCTATATTGTTTAAAGAGTTCTTTGCAAGAAGTTCTTCTACTAACTCCGGCGATGATACGCAGTGCCTGCTTTTGTTTAGAGAAGATAGATGTTGTTGCTGATGCGTTGCCCCAGAATATGATGCCATAACTTATTATTGGATAAATAAGCCCATAATAAACTTGAATTAATGTGTTTGTATTTAATGTCTCTTTTAGTATTTTTAGGGCAAACAATTTAGAATTTAGTTTGTTTTCTACCTGGTCTATGTGGCTGTTCCATTTAAGATTTTGGTGTATTGTTATTCCTAAAAACGTTGTTTTGGTGTTTATGTTCACATTTAAGAAAGCTGCGTGATTTTTAATATCTTTTATTACAGAATTTTGTTTTGTATGGAAGAGCATGTGCTCTTTAGTATCAGACTGTTACTGTCGAACCAATTGTTTGTTTGTTCTAATATTCTAATAATATTTGAGCGTAAGTCATTTATATCTTTTCCAATGATGCTCGTGTCATCAGCATATAAAATTACCTGCCCTTGTGTTATAAACATAGCTAGATCGTTTATATATAGTAAAAATAATAAGGGTCCTAAAATCGATCCTTGTGGAACCCCATATTGGATTGTCCTTTGTTTTGATATGCGTTTTGTCTTTATCCCGTCTGTGTTATGTGTGACTTCAACTGCTTGTTTTCTGTTTGTTAGGTAAGATTGGAGCAATTGTAGCCCTTTCCTCTAATCCCATAGTATTCTAGTTTCTTTAAACAGTATTTCGTGATTTACAAGATCAAAGGCCTTACTAAGGTCATAGAATATACCTAAAGCTAATTCCTTTCCATTCACAGTCCGCAGAATACAGTCAATTCAGGTGTAAGTTGCAGTTGTTGTGCTTTTCTGGGGAAGAAATCCATGTTGTTCTTTTCAAAATATATTGTTTTGTTAGAAATCCTATTAACCTTTTTTATTAGCTTTTCGAGAATCTTACCGAATATTGGAACTAAAGATACAGGTCTGAGCGATTTACCTCCTTTTTTGTAAATTGGTACTATTTTTGCTACTTTGAATTGGGAAGGGAAGGTATCATTGCTCAGGCATTCATTGTATAGGTACGTTAGGATAGGTGTCAAGTATATGTTATTTTGTTTGGTTATTTTCACTGGAAATTCATCGCTTATCGATTTGGTTTCTTTTAGTCCTTGCATTTTGTTAAACACTTCACTTTCGGTTATAGGCATAATATATATAGTGTTCAAGTTCCGCAATTTAGTAGATGTTTGCAGTATTTGTAAGGCCGATACTTTGCTGTTCGATGTCTTTATTAAAGTTTCTGCAACTTCTGTAAAGTATTTGTTTAGACTTTCGCTTACTTGTTATTATTGTTCCATCTATATTTAAGTTTATGTTCTTTGTCTTTAATTTGGACATTTTCTTTTACAACATTCCAGGTCATCCGTGTTCTGTTGTTAGCTCGCATGATTTTATTTGTGTAGTAGTCACACTTAGCTTTTCTTATTTGCTTTTTATAGCATGTTCAAAAACGTTTCTTATGTATTTGATCAACCTTAGATTGCTGAATTTCACTTAGTGTCTTTTGATTCTACTAAGATTTTTTATATCCCTCGTTACTCAAACTTTCTTCCGTTTATTTTGAGTTTCCATTGTCATTTTAGCGAAACACGCGTAGAATATATGTTGTAGAGTACTGTAGAAGCTATTAAACTTCTCGTTTACTGTGTTTCTGTCGTATACATCGTTCCACGATTTTTTAGACAATTTAGTTGTAAATTTTTGTTCATTTTCTTCATTATAATTTCTAAATTCCTGTATTGTGAGTGTGTTTACAATAGTTTGGTCTGTTTTTATAAATACTACTTGGCTCGTGTGCTCTGATAATCCATTTATAATATCATATGAAATGTTGTCTTGCATGTTTTTGAATATGTCGTCAATTGCTGGTTTCGAGTGCGCTGTTATTCTGGTAGATTTATTTATAATATAGTCCATGTTTTATGTATTTAATAGTGATCATGTGCGATGTTTGTGTGCGTCTTCAATGAGGAAATCAATATCAAAATCTTCACAAATCGACACTTTTTTCTTATATGAATGTCTGATGCTATCAAGAAAATCTCTAATACCTTCCAAAAAAATATCAAAGGAATCCTGCTAGCTACGGTATATTACTGCTATTACCAGGTTGAAATTTTCCAAGGTTATAACAGAACATTCAAAACTGAATTCTTTGTTACTTGTGTCTATCTTCTTAGTATATGGTATTAGATTTTCTTTAACTAAAATTAATGATTCCCCTCTGACATGTTGTTCCTTGCAGAAATAGCTAATAATCTGAAAGTTTTTTTATTTGTATTTGTTTAATGTTCTCACTTGTCAACCAATGTTCTGTTAAGCATACCATAAAAGGATCTACTGTATGCACGAGGGCTTCCAAATAACACAGTTTTGACAGTAACCCCTGTATATTTTGATGTAAAATAGTGAATGGACGGCTTACCTGGAAATCTTCGCTGAATTGAACTGAACTGTGAACATAAATATGATTGTTTACACAAGAATTACTCACAGTAACTTTCGTCGTTGTCGGTAGACATTACTTGTTCCTGGAATTTTGTCTCCAAGGCTTTTCTAATTTTGAGGAGATGGAGGGGGGAGGATGGAAGTTGTATTTCTTCATTTTGTTTGTGGGCGCGCTAGAGGAGGAAGGGAGGGAGTCGGAAATCTTCTGCTTCTTTCCATCTTGACGGGGCGTGAGTCTAGTAGAAGAAAGGGGGAGGGAATCGGAGTTTTCCTGCTTCTGTATTTCTTCATGGCGGGCGGGATTCTAGTAGATGCCGGCACGGCGTTTGTGTCTCCATAGCCAGGGGGTGATCCTTCCTTCTGTCCTCTTGTAGGAGTCCAATGACCTTTCTCAACAGTAGATCTTGAGCCGTCTTCTTTTCCATCAGCCCCAAACAGGTTAAATTCATTAAACTGATCCAAAAAGTACATTTTTCCTTCTACACATAGTTTGTCGAAACTGAGCTTAGCGCGTAAACCTTGGGACTTTGCTTGTTTTAAATAATGAAGTAGTTCCTTGTGTGTTTCACGTACACGATAAGTGAAATCTTGCTATATTGTCACCACCGTATGCCTTGCTTTGTATGGCTTTCCCAGTATCTCTTCATTCTTTTTGAAGTGAGTAAATTTCACTATAATCGGACGGTTTCCATTGTTCTTGGGTCTGCCTAGTCTATGTGCTCTTTCAATGGAGAATCCATCCGTTTCTATTTCCATGTCTTCGCTGAGAAATCGTCTTGCTAATTCGTCACATTGGTCCCACGTTTCCACGCCCTCTTCCTTTATGTTGTAAAACACTAAATTATTTATTCTCGATTGATTTTCAAGTTTATCAATTTGTGTTTCACACGCAATGATCTTTTGTCTGAGTAGAGCATTTACTTCCTTATATTCCTGTAGGTCCATGGAAAGTCTAGCTACTTTGTTTTGTAAGTCCGATGTTGCACTTGTTAGTTCGTTTAACTTCCCATCAATTTGAGTTAATTTGACGTACACATCTTCCATTGTGTAAGGGCCGGGAGTTTCCTCCAGGCCACTAATTATTATTATTAGCAACATTGCCACGATGGCCACAAACAATACATACACTTCACCAAACACATACTTCCCGTGTAGTTTAAGCGAATGCTGATCTGAGATCATATGCTTTCCCTGCCAAAAGCCGATTGCTGCCCGCCACTGTACCACAGAGTTGCCCATGTTGTCACACTCGATTGAAACCTACGGGAGCGACACTAACACACGTCTTTCCGCTGCGAAGTCTCTATGCCATATGTATTTTCACTAGTATTTTCAGAATAATTCGTAGGCTTTCCTGTGACAGCAAAACTTAAAAATGAAGTTGATACTATGATAGTGAATAATCTCAAGTTAAACAATGTAAATGTGGACCAGTTTCTGAGGTAACAAATATGGGTGCCCTTGATAACAATGACAGCGTGGGAGTTAAACATAAGAAAAAGAGAACAAGCTCCTTGGTAGGCATTAGTGAAGAAGATATGATAAGGATCAGGCGGTTGATTTGTTGATGCAGTCAATACACGCTACTTCAGAAGCTGGGAAAGTAACAGATGAAGACATTTTATCAGGAAATGTCGAGGATTTCCACCAGCTTGACGCCCAAGAAATACTTTGAGTAATATGTTCGCTAATTTAAAAGACCACTAAGAGGGGAGGGGGAAAAGTGCTGTGTCATATAGTTTCAAGCTTGAGATAAGCTACATTTTAGTTTCGTCTGAGAACAGTATTAGAAGAAAAAGAAGAAAAGCAACTTATGGAAAATGTCATTATTGTGCTTCTATATTGTTAACTTCATATAGTATGGATTCTGAGTAGCTGGTTTAGCTTTGATATATTATTAATACGTTCTACATATGGAAACCAAATTTAGGGCCTTTTGATAAGGAATATACGTACGATTCATATGTGTAACTGCATAATATGGTATTTGTTATTTGATGGAATATGTCTGTCCAGATTTAATTTACGTTCAGAGGTTTTCACTTAGTTGTTTATGTTTTTGCAGTAATGAAGTTTTTGTTAAAACATATAGTTTGGTCATCTTGAGTCCGATGCTGAATAAAGAACCTTATGTACTATTCGCTAAAAGGGAAGTAGTATTTTGAATTGGTAATGTTAGTTTGAATTCAATTCAATGAATATTCTGATGTGCCTAACTGAAATATGTTGATCTTCGCTTTCTGTAGCTAATTGCATGTACTGTTCTAAACCTAACTTATTTCCGTTGAAAAGTAACCTAATTTATTTAGATGTAGGATGTACTGGGATACTGTTTTGCATGTTTGTAGACAGAAATACTTAACCTAATCTGAACTATTACAATTAGATTGATTTGTAATGATGCTATTTGTTTAGTGGGTTTTTTATTTATTCGACTGCAATAATAAAGAGTTCTGCTATTATTTATATTTTTTACTGTTAGTGTTGGTACGATAAGAGTCTCCATATTTAAAAAAACAACATCGGCTCTGATAAGTAGTGTACGTACGTACTCAATAGAATTTAAATGTCATTTATGTAATTTAGGGAACTATGGCGCAGTGCAGAATAGGAGTGGGGTGAGATATGGGAAAGAAGTCGACCAGAGCCTAATTTCGAAGGGAACATCCTAGGGAACACCTTGTGTGACTAGGATAGCGCTGGATCCCAGTCAAGATGTCCACCGCAGGGATTGAACCCAGGACCTACCAGTAAAAAGCCAACGCTATACTGAGCTGCGGACATTCGCTACATATTTAATATTAATAGTATTAGACGAAAATAATCGAAAAGGGGGAAAATACCCCTTTTTACGCTCCTGGTTATGGCAGCAGAATAATACAGTTAACCCAGTAGATATATGCGCTTAATATTGGGCATTATTCGTTTAAACTTTTGAGGAAGCCCCTCCATACCTTCTTAATTACACACTATAGGTAGAGCGTAGAGAGATAGTTGGGCAGGTGCATCTTGCTATCACTGTGAAGTTAGAGAGAGATCTTCAGGAAACCACATTATTTATTTACCAGGAAACCACATTAATCACATTGAAAATATAATTTTGCAGATAACTTTTTTTTGTTATAATTTCCTTTTATTTAGTATATTACTGTATTTTAACTATATTATTCTTGTTTTACAGGTATATATACAAATATGTGATATGATCGAATTTTATAATGGATTCTAACACGTTGTTTTCGAAATAATATGATAATTTATTGTTAGACGACTTACCATCATACATGCAATAACATTTGAAGGCAGGACCTTTTACTCTCGTGCGATGGCCATCTTTCATAAGGAAGACTACATCTTTCTCAACACTTTTATAAGAAAGATGAAAAAAGAAACAAAGTTTTCGGCCACCTTTCTCTTCTCCCACTCCTAATAGTTACAACACATATGAGTTACATTCTACCTCACTCTGCAGTCTTTACAAAAAGAAAATTCTTAATGTGTTTTACAACTCGGCCTTAGTACACACCCTGTAGTGCTGTGCACAAATTTCGTCCAGTACTGGGAACACAGGGAAAATACTATTATGAATGTAATGATTGCAATTGGATATCTGTTTTCAACTTGGGTATTGTTTCGCATCATTTCAATTGGAAGTTAGGACTCTTAAGTCCTTCACTCGTAACCTTTTCTTTACTCTGCGAACGATTCCAGTCTGAAGTCGTCTTATACTGTACGACTCATTTGTGTATAGACCATGAGGAATCAATCCCTGAACTCCGTGTTTCTTGCACGTCCCCGTTACTTTGTGTATAGAGCATAGTGTTGTATGACCATATATTTTAATTTCTTAAAGTTTTGTCTAATAGTGTATTTAGTTCGTAAGACATTTTGGTATATATTGAATTGTTTCTAAGTTTTGTATCGACGTCTATAATGTAATGAATCATGATCAAACGCTAAATATTATCTCAAGCTCCAAGGTAACAATTAATATGTAAGAACAGAGCAACATGACTATGAGAGCATTTCTATTCCCGTGTATAAATCCCTACGAAAAGAACATATTCTATGAAATCACGATTTAACCTTGGTTCACACGAACTTTGAATTGTCACATGTGTACCTTCTCTTTCTCTAGAACCACGCGACATCCTGGAAACTTATGAGTGATGTGAACAGTAACAGAAGAACCTTTTCAAGAAATGATTTAAGAACTGTAAACAGCTTCACCTTGAATAGTGTACTTTTCCCACATGAAATTGATCAGTACTTCCTTCGATTCTTAAATAGACTATTATAAATATTACTGAAATCTTCCTTCTTATAGCACTTGCAGACAGACACTGATAGACGCTACAGCTTCAGTTTAAATTCTACAAACAGCTATCTACAAATTACTCTTCGATTTGGACTTGGAAGAAATTACAGAATTCTATATCTTTGGTTTAAACACGATTAAACCACTTATACAGTGAAAGTGACAGTTTGAACTTAAAACACGAAATGCATCTAATTCGACATACCAACAACTCAAAACATCTTAAATTCAAAAGGTACGTTGCTCTCTCTAAATTATCTAAAATGGTATATGTATTTAATTCGGTATAATTTGGTATTTGGAGCTCAACTTAAACTCATTTGTATTCTAGATAATTTGTATTTAATACGTTTAAATTTGCATCATGATTCAGAACTACGACGCCGGTGAGGTGTCTCCTTTAAAGTTCCATGTTTAGTTTATGTAATCTTGTATTCTTCAATTTAGCTAGCTATGACCATCAATAAATGTTACTGTTAAATGTTTACGTGTGTTTGCTCATCCTTAACTGAGTCCGTTAAGAAGGTGTCCATCGCCTAACTTCTAGGTACCATGCCGACAGCTCGGAGACTTCCCGTGATGTCCAGCGCCATTGCTATCGTTTAGACCTCTCGCATACGCCCTCAGTTCGGTCTATAAATGTTCTCCAAGCTGGTCCCTTATCATGGTGTTCGGCACCACAAATGACTTATTTAGAGCGACTACCCAGTATGTTATCAATAGAGAATCAACCCTAGTTTTTCCAGCTTTTACGTCTTAGAGTGCTACTTCAGCTTGGAATGGACGAGCTGCTTTTCATGTCCTCTGAGGAACTGAAGCTTAGAATTGAGCCCCGGACGTCCTACTGGTACATGTTAGATTGGTATGAAACATGTCTTTTTTACATTCTACATTTTACATGTTTTTACATCAGTTTTGCGAAATAGAATATACTGTACTTTGCGCTAACCAAGAATGAAGCACTTGTTTCGCTCGGAATTAAGTACTAGGCAAGTATATGGTTTTTGGAATTATGATTTGATTTTTTTTGGCATTCCATACTTGTTTTTATAGAATTTTGCCGAAATACAATCTGTATTTGAGTTCGTATACTTTGAGTGTTGGTACTTAGTCTTTATATTTGTTGTTTAATAGCATACTCTTACTCTTATTAACTTTAGAATGCAAGGAATGAACCGCCAGCACAGAATAAGATAGGAATTGTACAGGGTAATAGATTTAATATAGAAATCTTTCCTATCTTGTTTGTAAAAGCGTAAATGTGAGAAAATATGAAAGTTATGTATTTTAAAGTTCATTTCCCGATAGAGATGGTGTCGCACCGTGAAAACTCTTGAAGACCACGTGCTATTGAAATCAGGTAATCCACCACAATCGAAGATATAAGTAACGAATGCAGAATGATCTCAATAGTCAATCACAGCTTCTGGTTCCTCGTAGCCTTGTATCTCCCGAGCGGCAAGCAATGCATCAGTTAGATTTCCATGGCTTGAAAATCAGGTGACCACCTACAAGAATACTATATGCACTTGACAAACCAGAGACTTTATACACAGTTCTTTTGCTTGGTACCTGGAGCACTCTTCAGACACACTTGCAAAGCAGCACAACAAAGATTCTCAAATGGAGAAAAGCAGATCTTTGTACTTCAAGAGTCAAGTACAAAGAGCAATGAATGTATTCATCGATCATTATATCACGGGACCGCGGATGTGAACGTAAACGTTCATATAAGGGTACCACAAGGGGAGTGGAACAAGAGGGGAAAGAGTAGCATTCGCTGAACGATTGCGCGGTAGCTTTCTGTACTAAAAATTTATTTTTCTTAGCAAGTCCCCTAGCAACTCCTGATATCGGTAAGAGAGAATTGCCTGTCTCTATTTTGATCTTTCTAGGCAATAGCAGAGCGTTTTATCTTAACGAGACGTTAGTTTTACACCTCAAAGCACCATATAGTTTTCAATATTAGTATATATGGCCATTCACGTTAACACATACCGACGTGTAACAAGGAACGACTTGCAGAAGTTTTCTAGTATTGCCCAAAACGAAACGGTTATGTACATAAACAGCTGTCAACACGGATTTCGAAATCGCACGATAATTTTTTTTTCTCACATGTAGAAATAAAATTATTTATAAATGCAAACATGAAATTGAAAAAACAAAACAATTTTAACTAAAACGTTGAACATAAGAAACACTTGACTCCACTGTTTTCGAAATCACGCAAAAAACGTCTTGACGTGTAACTCGAGATACCAAATATGAAAAAACTAACGCCATCATGTAACAATACTTGCAAAGAACAATGGTCAAAACGATTTTTGTTACTAGAAAAGTAGAATCTTCCAAGAACAACGCAAATACAAAAGACAAAGTTATGAGGATAAAAAAGTAATCAAAGTTTTTTTTTCTTATCTCAATATTCGTACGTTTCAAACATCTGCATTAAAGAAGGAAAGCTTTCAAGATTCAAGATTCCACGTCTTAGGATACTTAACCAACTTCTCATTTGCTGTTTCGTTGAACGACCGAGCGAGCGAGTGAGTGACACGTTTCAGCATCTGGCCGAACAACACTGTCATAGTAACACTGCTGACACGTTTCACTAAAATACCAGCAGGTAACTAGAAATATAATTGAACGTTTGTATACCCGTGAGCAAAGATAAATGTACACCCACAAAAAACGGGCATCCCCTTTGTTATGTAGCACTGGAATACATAACCTAGCAGATGCGAAAAAGAAGGCACCCTTCGAAGTGATATGCTGGAATGCATATCCTATCAGGGGGCAAAGCAACAAGCCAGCTCCAAATTGTAATGCTTGAATGCATTACAGGAGTTTTCCCTCTAGTTACCTACTGGTGTTTCAGTAGAATGAGCAGGCAGTGTTTCTATGACAGTGTTGCACTGCCAGATGCTGGTACGTCTCATTCACTCGGTCGCTTTCTCGTTCAACGACACAACTGACGTGAAGTTGGTAACCCAAGACTATAATCTTGTTTAATACAGATATTTGAAATGCACGATCTTGAGATAAAATACCTTGCACATCTTTCACCTTTGGTGAGGTATCGACTTCCAACCAAAGTGGTATTGTTCTCTGGTAGAAAGACATCTTGTATATCAGTGTTCCGAAAAGAGATGGTCCTGGAGCCCAGCTCTTGGGCAGGCGCCCGTTGAACCTACAAACTAATAAAACTGGTCCGCATTTGAAAATAGTTTGGGGAACGCAGCTCTACATGGTTTGTTCAACATACCTTCGCTGTTCAATTCTTGGGGAATCCCTCACTTCACTCGGGGAATACCTCTCGCACTTTTCCCTTACTTGTGACATGTGCATTTTCTGAACGAGCAAGTCTGATTTCTTTGACGATACAACCTGCCAGCTCTACAGCTATTAGTATTCGAAATAAATAGCCTATTAATACAGTTTTTTACGCCTTTGGAGTCCTCTAGCGCTGAAACTACGCATGATACGGCGCATGTTCATGTAAACCTTTTTCTTGTGTTGATATGAAGATTCACCTTCCGAAGTTTGTACCAAAGGTCCTGAAACACCATGTACACTACATTTTATATATGTATTTTTTTATTTCACAAAAAAATGTAAAGGCACTTCTAGATTAAACTGGTGTATGTTCCATTATCACACAAGAGAAATCTGCATTTTCAAGCAGATGTCGTCAAGGTGGATATTGAAACAAATATTTTCTGAAATGGTGGAAATATATCCGTCCTTTTCACGCATTTTAGTCGTATTGTAGACAATGCAGACTTGAAGTATCGCATTTTAATTTTACTATTATTGTCATATATCTTAGTTATAGTGTATTAGGCATCTTCCCCCATACTAGTCGGCACTTACACTGATATGTTCGGTAAAATGCCTATTTTGAGAGGTCGGTTTAAAGCCCATATATCCTTTGTGTAAATATATAGCTCGATGTACTTCCGTCAGTATAAGCATGAACGTTTGTGCAAAATTTTGCTTTTAATTACTCCACAATGGCTCCTAGACGAAAATGTGTGGCATCTTCCCTCAATACACTATATGTACTATTCTTTTCGCCACCTATATCACTTTAGTACTATTCACCTTTTAGCTATTTTACATATAAAACTCTTAAATATCCACAATGTTACGTTGTAACACAATAAGGTTATAATAGAGGAAAGAAAGAGATCCATACAACGAATTTCCACTACAACAAAATCAGCTGAAAATTAATTTAGCTAATTAGGTAATTTTGAATGTTAGCTAATTTACTTGCCATATAATATTAAAACTATTATAAAGGATACATACCCAGGATCGAATCACCCAGCCACTCAAGGCGTTCATAAGATATTTGGTACAATTGTCCTTCAGGTGACACTAGAGATGGGTGCATCAAAGATTCTTGCAAGTTAATGGCATTGCGAAAGTTATAGCCTAGATATTCTTGGGCCTCTTCAAGTAGTTCTTCATATATATACGGACAGTCGGCTTCTTGGAGATTGTCCCATAAATAATTTGTATTTTCAACATCCATACCCAATGATTTCAGAAATGCTATTGTTTGTTGAATAGATGTAAAAGTAAATAAAACACCAATTGTACTTAACAGTGAATCAGCTACTTCCTTGACGGATACTTTCGGGTCCTGTTCGAATTGCTCTATGTTGCGAACACTTATGTATCTTTCTAGTAAAACGCTTCGAGACATTCCATATAAATGTTTGGAATTTATGAGACTATCTCTCTGCTTTGACATGTGGCCTTCTTTCGCATCAGGATTCTTGACGAATAAATTAAAAGCAGTAACAAATTTTATTAACGCTCTTCCTTTGAGGGCCCAATTACATTGATATATACTATCATTTGTTTTCTGACAACAAATTGCTGACAAAAGGCAACCCTGGAATTTATGTTTATTGATATTCGTAATTGCGTTATTTGTCGAATCTTGTTCCAAAGTATTGAGAAAAAAATCTGTAATAAATTAAACATACTTGATTAAAATAACGCTTCATGAATAAAATGTATACACCAAAATCTATATTCTTCAATTGTTATTAAAATTAGTACCACTTAAATGATAATACCTCCCCTAATAGCATTAATATCTCTGTGACGTTCCATTGAGATGCCATTGAAGTCACAATGTTACATCCCCTAAAATCGCTGGAACGTGACTGAGGAATTGTATTGTAACAGAGTACGTCTTCATCAAATGGGAAGTCCAAAAACCTAGCTACGACATAATTGAAAAGACACTACAGTCTACCTCATGTATGGTACGTTGGAAATCATCATTCCTCCTGGGGTCTTCCGTGCCGAAAAAAATTGAACATGTAAATTTTAATTTTATTTATGGCCTTTAGGCATCTAAAGCTCAGGCTGGGAAAGAGTATGGAAAGGTGTCGGCCATGATCTATGTTGAAGGTGTCATCCCGGCATTTGCCTGGTGTGACTCAGGAAAAAACCTCAGTCAGCATGGTCAACCGCAGGAAATCGAACCCACTACCTGCCGAATACTACGCCAACCTCTACCATTGAGCTACGGTGGCTTGGTGAATCAAGCTCGCGTTCAAGACGTGCCTAGGTTCGACTATTTACACTACTCTTTAGCACTCCTGTTAATTTGTGTCGATAAGCTAGTGAGTCGTCAGCGAAGTTTTGCAAAGTTGTCACCTAGTCATGTGACTGTGAGATAGCAATCCTCACCATGCTTACCGTATTATTATCTAACGTGAACCGTTTGTACAAGAATATCGCAAAGTTACAGTTCTGTCTGTTTATCCCTAGAGTTTAGTATAATTATGATATAGTGTAGTTGAGTATAATTATATCATCATCAACATCATATTCA
>JAGDQP010034039.1:0-20345 GCA_022664845.1 Lepisma saccharinum | reverse complement strand
TACTCCAGATGGTGTTGGCTGTGCGGCGTCCACCCAGCGTCGTGAGGCCAATTGGGGAGCTACCTGAATAAAGAGGTAGACATCACAGTTGAGAGCTTCGGCACTCCTCTCCCAGCACGTCTGGTCAGCGTGGGAGCAGTAGACTACCTCCTCCCTCCGGGAGGCCTCATCCAGTAGTGGATTGAATATGGCTGTGTATTATTATATATATATATACAATTTTCAAAAAACAAATCTGTATATATTATTTACTTTACATTTCAAATACAAACAGAGTCAAAATACAAAGGTAGAACTTCTATCCGAGAAAAAAAGTACAGACTGGCTCACTTAAAAGGAAACAGAAGCAGTTCTTCCCTTTATTACAGAACGTTTAAACAATGTTTAGTGTTCATCAAAGTTCAGCACAATATTCAGTGTAAGTCAGGTCTTTTACTGTCTTCTAAGCAGGATTGGAAAAAATCATGATATTTTTTGTTCAAAAAAATCATTCCTGTTGATTTTTTTATTTTAAGTAATTTGCGGCACCGGAAAAGCTACGAAGTTAGTTTTTTTTCTTTTTTTCAAATACCTTAACCGGTAAAAGCTAAGTAAAATTCACGAGTATGTGATGTTCGCTGTAGAAAACAACCATGGAAAATAGGTAATTACAACAACTTGTAACAATTTTAAAAAAGAAGAAAGATATGGCGTTACTTACTTACGGTATATTTAACAAAGAAAATTTACATGTAAGAAGCTTCTATGTTACTTTCGTCGATATACGATGCATGGTTTCAGGGGGTAAGTTCGAAAAGAAACAATTTACAATGTATCAGCTTTGCTTCTAAAAGGACGTGTGTGTGTTCCTTTCTTCCTAAGCTATTGCAAATTTTATAATCGAAATTGCCTCTTTTCTCCAGGTTATATCTCCCTAACGAAATATTCTAGGATTTACGTTTACTAAGATAAACTTTAGTTCATTTCACATTGGTTTTCAGCCCTCGAAATCGCACTATCAATTTGGGAAAACACCATGACAATATTCCATAAAATATGAGAGCTTTTCGTAGCCACGGTCGTTCAGTGCTAGAGCGCTCACCTCTGGTCGGTGGAGTCCCCGAAACGATCCCGGCTAGTGCCATGTGATGAAAAAAAAAACATGTGCGTGGCTTTTCTCGGGGTTCTCTCGTTTCCTCCCACTTTCTTCGTTCCACCAATTCTCCATCATCATCCATTCGGTCTGATCCAAAGTTCCCTAAAAGTCTTAGATAAAATTCAGAGAGCTATTTCATGCAGTCAAATCAATAGAGGGTACGTAGCTTAGTATTTTCATCCTTCAGCATACACATAGGTAATACAAACTGTAAACGTATAATGTAAATTGGGTTCCTACGTTCTCTTCTAAAATTTCGTCAATCAAAATAAACCAATCAAATAGCTCGTTAAAATGCTATGTAGATCACTTTGGTTTTGATTTACACTATAAGAGCATATCATCACGTAAGGACTAAAGGGTAATTTTAAAACTTACTTATGATTCAAATCACAGAATGATTAAAAATATTGCACTTTATTTCTACTTTTTAATATATTTTTTTTTCATTTAAATCGTTGATTATTCCCCCCCCCCAAAAAAAAAAAATCATCTGATTTAAATCAATCAACCTTGCTTCTAAGTACCTAACCTACTAAGCGTTTCTGCAAATCTTTCAACTAACTTCTCATACTGTCGAAATATATCATCGCATTGGTTCGGTGTAGCCCATTTATTTTTTCATCGTAAGTTGGGTAAGACCTCGAAATTCTTAAGTCGATGGACGAGTTATTCTTGAAATGTTTCCTCTCCAAGATATTTCACAGCTCAAGTTTATAAGATCCAGGACCAACACAAAAAAAATTCCACGAGTTTTCCAGAAATGGAAACCTGTTTTTAAAAATCCAGGAGTTCTCAAAGATTTCCAGGATGCACGGGAGCCCTAGTACACGTAAGATTTAACAACACATCCTCTACCATACCGTATCCAGACCTGAGCCAAAGTTGCCTCAATACAATGCGATTTTTTATTTAAAAAAAAAAAAAATCACCGCTAGTAACCGATATATAATATGAGACTACTAAATGTTAAATTCACATTCAACTACTGGATTCAAATGTCACACTTGTGAATATAAGAACTAAACAGAGAGAGAAAGTGTGATATATTTTAATCCTTACAATGTCAACGAAAAATTATTTTAAAATATTTGGATATAATAAAAATATCTGAAAAACGACACAAAAATTGACAAAGTGGGTGCACAAACCAAGCATAAAGAACGAGTTTCTAAAAGAGAAACTATATTAACGGACCAACTGGTAAATTAATGATTGTTTGAAACTTTAATTATTAGTACTACTAAATTCTTACTTTGTCAGTTACCTAGTAGTAACTAATTCTAGATCCTAAATTCTAAGAAAATTGGAGACCTCCCTGTTTCAGGTGCTTTAAAAGAGAATTCTGTGGTGCCATTCAGAAAATTCTAGTGGAATCAGCTAAAATTTCCGGGGCAACAAATGTGCGCTAATACTGGATCAGCGAAAACGAAAAATGGTCTCTACGGGCGCCCAAGAACAAAGGTGTATTACTCTAGCTGCCTAACGTTTTCACTGGTGTACAGGAAATGATGTAAAATATTCGCCTGCCGAATTTTAGACCTGAGTTTAATCACTCAAAGGAGGAAGTAACTATACCCCATGCTTAAAAAGACATATGTAAATTAACTGATAAGTAAATCAGCTGTTTTCACAAACGAAAATTTGAACATACATCTATGGTCTTATCTACGGCCATACAAGTGCAAAACGTTTCGCTGCTAGAATTTTTAGAATCTGAATTTATTTTACGGCTTTAGACGGCTTGGGCTGGGATAAGGTGGGGAAAGGATGTTCGAAGGTATTCGGCCAGGGCTTAGTAGATACTAGCCCGAAATTTGCGTACTATGACAGGAAAACCCTGGACAAGCCTCAGTGACGATGGGCGGCCGCTGGGATCGTTCCCAGGACCTTCCGAATTTTACGACAACGCTCTACCAACTGAGTAGCCGCTCGGTACTACAACTTAAGGTATTGTATGAGTGTTACCACTTTGTTGCTCTTTTAACACCTCCAAAACTATACGTATGAGAGAAATTTTGCAGAATATTTAGTCTAAAATCTTATAGTAAAATAGTAAAGGAATAGCTTCGTAATTCCTGTGGGCGTGAATTTCCGTTCATCCTGCAAATATATGGGTGATAAAAATGGCAATATTTGAAAGGTACTACTACGACAAGAACACGAAAACGTTTCTTTGAAGAAACTTTGACACCTGTGTAGATTCAGTGAGAAGTGCCAAAATGTGGCGAGACGTCATTATCAATGACGTAATAGCTCAACAAATACGGACGTTTTGGCATAGCAAATCAGAATCAACGCTGTCTCTAATTTAGATTTGTGCAAACTTTATGACTGAGGAACCGAATCGCCGTAGCTCAGTAGTAGAGCGTTGGCGTAGCATTCGGGAGGTCCTTGGTTTGATCTCAGCGGCCGACCTTCCTACCAGAGGTTTCTCCGTGTTTTTTTCCTCAGTCACATCAAGCAAATTCGTGATTGCACCTTCAGCATAATCCCTGGCCGACACCTTCCCGAATTCTTTCTCCTCCCCAATCCCTGCCTGAGCCTTAGATGCCTAAAGGTCATAAATAAAAGTTCAAAAAAATATGATTGAGGAAGTGTAGCATAGACGGGTTCTGTAATGTAAGAACATTATCAAGGAGCACAATACGCAATACACAAGGATCGAAATCCTTTCTAGAATGCACTCTTCAATCAAAAACCGATTGTGATTTCCTAAGTCGCCTTGGTTTGCGTCATTAAATGTCGAAATATTACGAAATTACTGACGATACGTCTAGAAATACCATTAAAGGAACTTCTTTCTTACTTCGGTCTGAAATCATCCCAACACAGTAGGCCCTTCAACCCAAATTTAACCTTCGTTATTCGATGTTCATTTTGATCACACTACGTCTCATCTTGTATGAAGAAAGAATACACAGTATGTACCCATGTGAATATTACTCCTTATTGTTCTCTCAAAACAGAAAAAAATCCTTTCGTTAGATACTCCCGCCTTTCTCCGGAAGGCTTCTTCATGTGACTGACAATGTATTCTGTGGATGTACAAGTTGAATACCTAACAGAATTTTTCTTGTAATGCAGTATATATGTAATCTTTCCCACATTATTTAAATTTCCAAACACATGTATACATACAAAAAACAAATCCACACAAAAACTGTCATTCGCCTGAAGAAGCCTGTCTGGGGGGAAAAAAACTAGACTCCCGAAAGCAAAGTCAACGTTCTATCAACGCTCAAAACTCTCCGCTATGGAATTCCATACCGCTAAACTAATCTCCACTAAAGGTTGCATGTCTACCTTTGTCTAGAGCAAACGTGGCCAACTTCTTTCTATACGAGGGCTAATATATGATGAGTGGTTGCGTTTCGGCCCGCACACTTTTAGATAGAGCTTAAATAAAAATGAGCTCTGTATTATTT
This sequence comes from Lepisma saccharinum, assembly GCA_022664845.1. Lineage (NCBI taxonomy): Eukaryota > Metazoa > Arthropoda > Insecta > Zygentoma > Lepismatidae > Lepisma > Lepisma saccharinum. Next base: position 15,782 of record JAGDQP010034039.1, on the reverse strand, counting down.
TTTTTTTTTTCAAGGCAATAGTTAGGCCTACATACATTTAAATACTATCTAAGTTAAACTATTTTACTACTGGGGAACAACATAAAAAACTTGAGTGGCCTACATATTACAATAGGAAATTTGCTTAAGGATGCTTGGTCTAGAGAGAGAAATATTGTATACTATGTTTAGTCAAAAAAAAAATATCCTGAGAATTTTCTACACGTATGGAAGCAGTTTCCTGCTTTTGTTTGTCTGTACTGATGTTACAATGGTCATCCTGAGCCCAAGATACAAAACATTTCTGTTCATATAGACCATGAAATGGAATTTCTAGCCAGAATAATTTTACATTTGTCATCAAGAACCTAACCTAAGACATGATTTACAACAAGGAGGGAGGAAATCACGTTCACATCTCGGACTTCCACAAGAATCTGCCCAGGGAAGTACACGTAGCAGACTACAGTATACCTTAAAGTTATTCAACGTAATACGAAACCATTTGTATTATTATTATTTTACGTGGAAGATTCCGACAAACGTCTGGTGATAGAACTCATCTGATTACAAGTTTTTAAGCTTAATTCCCGTGCTCGAGACGTTTAGGGCGAATGGTTATTGTTCATGCAGTAGCTGCGAATCCATAAGGCATTCATTTTCTTAAAACTTTCTCCCGGACACGTCAATAGGTTTAATTTTTGTCTACGAATTGTCACATGTTATTGTAATTCAATATAACAAGTTACATCACAATACGAAGAATTGGACGGCAATAGTGGTGTAAGTCACTTTTTTTGTCATTCTGAGATATTGCAATAATGATTACATTAAAATAGACTTATAAAGTGATTTTTGTACTGCCCTCTCTGGGGCAATTTTTACAACACACGTTTCTTTGTTATAATATAGAGCATGCTTTGTAGTTTACGGTAATGCCTTCAGTTTGATTTCGGGAATAATGCTTTACAACTAGGCCATCCAACCTTTCCTAAAGGAAGATGAAGGGGAAAATAATGAAGGACATAAAATGGAAAATAAAGGTGAAGAAAAGATAAAAAATGTAAATTAAAAACTAACAGGAGGAGAGGATGGAAAAAGAAAGCACCGAAGATGGTCAGCGCTACAGGGAGTTACATGCAGCTAAGGACGAATTCATGGTTGTCGGAGTGAATCGAGATATACGTATGCTTTCATACCCATCTCTTCCTAACTCTAGTAGGTGAATCGGGATGCAGAATTTTCAGGATTTTGACACGCAAGGTATCATTAAAGGTTCTGCCGTGATATGAAGCGTGTTCATGTACAAAGGAAAATTAGGAAGTTGTGATCTGGAGAACTAGCGGTGATTGTTGATGAAGATTGCTGAAGGAGTTTGGGTTTCTCCAACGTAGAAGGCGGAACATAGGTTACAGAGTAAGAGGTACATCAGGTTAGACTTGGATTAATAGTAGGACAGGTTCTACAGCATGGTCTATTGCATTTGTCAGGTATGGAAGGAGGGACTGAATGGGTCCAGTTCTGGTCAGGATCGTGTTGATGTCATAAAATAAGGTAGAAAAAAGGTAACTTATACATGAAGAGTACAGGCAAAAGTAAACATAATAAAAAAAAAAACTGGATATTCAAGGAGAAAGGAAAATAGACGTACAATCTCCCATTTTTCTCGACATCTTGAATTGTCAATAACTCCTGACTCGGTTGATTTGTCCCCTCTACTACTTGTCACGTGAGCAATTAATTAATAGAGCAATAAAATGCCATTATAACATCATTTTCAGTTTTCAGACTTTTTTTTTTCGTGTACCTTTCATATCTGAAGAGACCTTCACATACACATAAAAATGCGTGTATAGAAGTCCGTCAACGAAGGAAGAGAGTCCGTAATTTGACTTTGCAGTTTGACTTAATCACAAATTTTCAATTTTCCGGCTCTTTATAAGGATCCCATCAAACACACTTTAACTGTCTGTCTCTCTCTCTCTTCATCAGGATATGTGCGAACTACTTCGGTTTAGGGAATATAAAATGATAAAGAAAAAAGTGGTAACCGCCTATATTCACTACTTCTGTTATACGGCGTTGAATACAATTCAAATGACGTTACTTTCCTTCTTTTGGATGCACAGAACAGACAATATGTTGCAAAAATCAAGGGGTGATGCGAGTGCACGGACAAATATCCGCCCTTGCACTCACACCACCCCATGATTTAACAACAGATTCTGCATTCTGTACATCCGAAATAAGGAAAGTAGCAACGCTGTGTAACAGAAGAAGTCCCACTGCAGCTAATACAGAGAATTACCACAAAAGTTAGTTCCCATGCACGACAAAGCGGCAAGTGAACAAACACTTCTAACAAAATTACCAGTATGGTAACGGTGACAAGATGCGGTTATACTGTCACATTGAAAACTGGGAAAGAATATGCATATGAAAGCTATTATTATTATTTTCAAATTTTCTTAGTTTCTATCATATCGCCACCATGATAATCCTTAGAGACCTTATTTTTGATGCAACGCAACTTAACCATATACACCATACAAATCAAAGTTAACTAGAACCATGTGGCATATTTCCATAATACACGGGTTACTGTAATACAAATTAACGCAAAATACATCGACTTAAATCATAAACCTATACATTTACATTCAGTGTGATTTTTATCAATAGAGAATACTGATTACAACTACTACATGCGGACATATGCAAACATGCTTGTGGTACTTAAAGATAATCGTTAATAATGATACTGTTATTAATCTTTATAAAAAATCACACATGAGCATCAGGGCTGTTCCATCGTTGTTCTCTAACCTTTCCAGGGTTCACTTTACTTTATGGTCCGCCGGAGTATTCATCCGCAGCAGCCATTTTTAAGTGCTGATCAAGTCGAGTGTGTGTCGAAATAATAATGACACATGGAGTTTGGTAACATTTCTTGGATTCCTGGCCGTCGTTGCGTACTTATGGAAATGTCTATGATTATTATCTGCAAGATAATGGGTAGAATATAGCGTACATGCGCCACTGAGTGGTGGAGGAAGGTGCGGGCCATAAAGTAACGTTTATTCTCTTTTCATACAATTTCGTATTTTTTCCATACTTTGAATTTGATATATAACGGTAATTAAGGTTAAGCCTAGTTAAATTAGACTGCGTGAAGAATTTTTAAAAAAAGTTAAAAGTACAAGGGTCATAAAGAATTACAATGAGCAGCTCCAGGAATTCACGGATATCAAAGTTGATACTATAGCAATACAATAATCAACATGTAAGTAGCATAAGGTGCAAGGACAATAATATATACCTAACACAAAATCCGCATATACTTAGGTAAATAACTGGAAACTAAAATGTAAAAACAAACAGTTGGATAGTTATACAACTGTTGTTCGTACAGGGCAAATGTGATGAAACCTTAGTTTTCCATATAGTATGGACCATTTTGTTAGTATGCTTCGTACGTAATAAATGTTCAGTATGTGAGAGTGTGCCGATGTGCATTAAAATCGATCTCATTCGAAAAAAAAAAAGTAAAGGAGATAGGAATAGTCAAAACGTGCCAAATTCATGCCACTTTCCAGTACGTACACTGCACTCGTCCAGGTGTGTTTCTGCCTAGCAAATCAGATTAACGCGATGATACAGGTAACACCAACCGCACCAGAGCCTATTTGCTAACGTCCTTCCAAGTGTTCGAGCCAAAATCGGGAAAAAGAAAGGAACTGAGTGTAGATCTTGAAGAGGCAATAGTAAATCTGGCCTTAAACGAGTTTCTCATGAGAAAACTTGGTCAATTAGCACCCCACGGTGAAGTACAATAAAAACTACCCAAAGTAAAGTATATTATAAAATTTCGATACAGTGGTTCAACGAACAAAACATTTATGAAAGTCAAAAGAATATCTAGTGATTCACTATATCAGAAGAAACCGTGGAGTGAGTCCGCCAAATCTACGTCCAGTAATAGAAGAAGCAACTGGGAAATTAATGTGAAACGAAACTAACAGCACAAATATGGACTTCATGGCAGAATAGCACGAGAAAGGCAATTCGTCAGCAGGAAGAACCGTATCGAGAGAATGAGATTTGCAAAAAGATCTTAAATAAGGATTAGGAGCTTTGGTGCCATGTCATTTGGACCGATGAAACCAAAATAAACCTACAGGGATCAGACAGTGTCACCAGAGTTTGAAGGAAGGTGAATACACAGGATAATGTCAGCAACAACACCTACGGTCAAACATGGTGGGGATCCACCATGATATGGGGATGTATGTCACCTAACGGAGTTGAAAAAATGCAGGTTATTGATGGCATCATGTCTACAATAGTATCCTTAAGAAAAAAAAAGTAAAACCAAGCGTCCAGCAAATGGGTTTGCCACCTGTGTTTATATTTCAGCAGGATAATGACAGGAAACATACTGCTCAGATCAAGACAGTTGAAAACACCAGCTCAAAGTCCGGATCTGAATCCGATAGAGAATTTATGGCCACTTTTAAAGTAACGTGCCGTACACATAATTAGAAATAAGACCTAAAGAAGGCCGCAGCTTTAGAATGGGAGAAAATCAGTCCAAACAAATGCAAGACACTAATTAGTCCTATGCAAACAAGATGCCAAGCAGTTAACAAGACCCAGAGTTATGCAATCGGTTATTAAGTTGTCCAATTTTGTCATGTTTATATTGCAAATACACGGACATAAATGCGACATCGGAGTAGGTATTGTTGCAATATATGTTGTACGATTTGAATCAAGTTTGTGGGAAAACGATCGGTTGTGAATGCATCCCTAGTCTTGTTGTAGCTGCATATTAGGAAAGCAGCTACTACTTTGCTGCTTGATGTAATATCTTCGTAATCTTACTGCTCATAATTCATCTATACGAACAAAATTGTGAGTAGATGTACACATTATACTGTATTTTTAACAACGCAACGCACTGCCCACAGCCAGCAAAATATAATTATGCTATTTTTTTAATCAACAGACTGACAACCATTTATATCGAGAATACAAGCGATTATGTGTAGGTTAGTGCTACTGCCACCTGAACTTTAATTTCTTTTAATGATATTGGCCGGCCGTTGCTCAACTGGTAGGCAGATTGATAGTATAAGGTCAGCCATACCAACCGGGATTCTTTCCTGTCACAAAAAGCTAATAATGGGATGGTACCTTCAAATTACATCCGGGCCGGTTTACTTCCCACATCCTTTTCCCTACTCAATCCCAGCCTGTCACACTTTCCTGCAAACGATAAATTCATATTCTCGGATTAAAAAATATAAGGGCTACTTCCGTTATATGCCCATAACTGGAAGGTTAACGAACTGGTTCACCCTATATCTATGTACTGAGGTTAGATAAGTTAGGTTTGTTTACTTTCGAAACAGTAAATCAATCTTCCAGTTCATGTGAAGTGTTTCTTCTTCATTAGCGACCTTGTACACGAATAAAACAAAATTAACATTATCCAACAGTACAGGGTGAACCATGTATCGTAACAATTATCGAACTTACTTGTAAGTATCTGGCCGCTCGGGTTCCTGTTACAAAAATGAACGCTCTGTGAATACTGCAATGCCCCCTCTTGTTAACCGTATACGTACTATTTAGTTCGGTTAGTGTCAAGAAGCACTGTGAAATTGTGAAGTAGCACTCAAGTTTCCATGACTACTTGTATCTTCATCTCAACCACAGGCTTCTGCAAATTTAATTGGATATTCACTGAATAAAAGCCAGCTGATCTGATAAGGATGTACTTAAACTGACAGATATATTCACTACAAATCAAGCACGGAAAAGAAATATAGTATTGACACAGTATTTACAATTTAGTCTTTTCATTATTACTATCTTTTATATAACTGATTATTACTTAACGAAGTTAATATACTTTGCACACACGCGAATATTGTCGTTTGGAACGTGACTTATACATGAAAAGTTCATAATGCCATAACCAAAAAATAACGTAACTGCGGCGTAGTTCAATAATGGCTTATTAGACTGTCGGTGACAAATTAAACACTAATTTAGAAAATATAAATCTGTCAATCGACCTTGTGCACACTTTGTATGGTTCACTTTGTGTTCGCTCTATCACAAAGTGAATCGCCTATTACTTTCAGTTCGATGTTTTCGCGTAAGTAAAAAATCGTACAAAATTCATAAACTGTATATACCTGAATACAACTGCTTGTGTACCATTTCACTTATTCTTCTACTAATTTACATTACGTTTTCGATACCACTTCACACACTAACAAGGAAACCTCCGCCATTTTTAATATCCATCCTCAGGAAATCACAAGTACTGCCATCTGCCATCGGCATTCTGTCCCTGTAATACAGATTTTTAAATCCATTCGTGATCACACGAATAGATATGTTCGCAAGTAGCTGAAAAATTAATTTAATAAAAACATCGTTTCGAATAAACACGTCTGTACTCAAAACAACGGTATAATATTTAACAATACAGAACGGTTTGAGTATAGATTAGAACCACACAGCAGAAAAATAATATTTTCATGCAGTGGCGACAATCGGCAAGCTAGGGCCCGGGACAAGTGAACTTGATTGAAGCCCTTTCACGAACACAAACGTGAGCGCAGACTCCCACTATTGGCTGTAAAATCCTACTTGCCCGTTATTCCGAGGTCCGTGGGAAACAGAGAGACTTGTGGGGGCTTACTAGCAGGGACGGAGAAATTCTCCATTCGCTATAACCTAATACCTATGCATGATAATGAATATTGAGATTGTGGAGAGGTGTGTTTTCTTTTATCCGATTACAGCCAAGCGCACAAATAAGGGCTCTTTTTCAATTCCGCTTGCGTTGTTAGCTTTTCTTGCCATTTTTGGCTACTCACCTAATCGCAAGCAACGCAAGCGGGTTTGAAAATGAGTCCTGAGAGGCCATAGTTATTGCGTCACCGACTACCACAGAAGTCTTCTTTTGCTCTACTTATTTATTTTAATGAGCGATTATTCTCTTGTGTCGGCGACCGGCGCACAGTGGGACGAAAAGTCGAAAATTCAAGAAAAAAACACAGCGAGATTAATACCATCTGAACGCTGAGGAAATTGTTGGATCTTATTATCTGCTTCACATTCACGTACTAAAGCATGTTTCATCTTGATGAAAGCGCTAAAAAAAATCAGCTGTTTAACGTTTTTTATAAATATATCACAGTAGGGTACTTCATAAGTTCCGCTATCGTGAGGTAAATAAAATGTGTTAATGACGTCTCCCCAGGTACAAAACAGTGTTTCTTCCAGACGATTTCATTCAGGGAGGTCGTGGAGGACTCACGAAAATTATAAATAGTGCATACTCACCCTAATGTGCTAAAATATAAAACAACAATAGACCTTACTGTTCCTTAACAATATGTTGTACTTCCTTAGTTACCCTCAAAAAGACATGAAAAATATGTGCTATTATAAACGTATTTCAGTATACGTATCATTAATATAAGCGTTAACATAAATTCTTTCGGAAAAGTGTTTGAAAACCCACTGGAGACAAAGTCCCCTGAAAGAATTTATGAAAGAAACAGTGAAAATATATCCTGTTCGTGATATGAAGTCTAGCGTGCTTGTTTTTGAAGTAAATATGATTTCTAAGCATTTTATACAAAGAATTATCAACCCTATTAATAAAACGCAAGAAACGTACTTCAAAGCACGCCAAAACAATCGTAACCGAAAATGTGGAATTAGTATATTATAGATATGTGAAAAACACAGAGGTGTTCATGTCCAAACGAATTCTTGTCCATACACCATAAATATTAGGTATTTGACGCAAACTCTTGTTATACACTTCTAATTTTTAAACGCTAGGGAAGATTTGCAGGTATAAATATCTTAGAAATAGTCAGAGAAGGCAGTACTTTACCAATATTTTACTTTTGCAAAATAATATTGGAAAAGATAAAATTATACACAACTTTTACTGTTTATTATGTTTCTATACTTTACTTTATAGGAAATTCGAAAGAATTTGAAGACTTTTGTGTTAGAAAGCGATAAAAACGACTCAACAATGCGCCTCAATTTCAAAATTTTTGCAGAAGAACATATTTGGATATGAATGCCTGACTTGTACCTTCTGTAGTATTATTTCAGGTATGTTGTGCGCGTACGACTAGGAAAATAAATCATTTGAGCCTCTTTTAGTAAAATATCACAGAGGTTAATTAGTAAATAGTAGAAAATGTTTCAATTTGTTCACAAGAGCTTGGTGCTTATCAGCAATGCAATCATCACTTCTGAAAGATTTATATTCCTTTTTGGATGTAAAAACTCACGTAAGAAATGATTTGCACCTTAATGCCTCTAATAAGTCTAATCCTTCACTCCTACTCATCAGATCCCATCCATCCCATTCCACTACTTTGTTACTACTGTTAACCAGTCCTTCACTTCTCCACCATCTTTCGTTGACAAAAGTAATAATCCTATATATATCATCGACAGGTATTTATGCGTGCAGCGCGTTTTCTTGCGTTTAGAGAAGTTTTCGCAGACGGTTGCCGCTAAATGTTGAATGCCCTGAAAGTATTTATCCTAAACATTATCTTAATGAAAAAACAAAGCTTGGCCTCTTTTTGCGTCTCGATTCATTTGGGAAAATCATCCAAAACTTTGCATTAGTTTTTCGATGTACATATATTCCAAAAACGTTAGCATACAACTCACAACTACATTGAAAATATGATTGCACTATAGCCGAACAAAGAAACCTACCATATTATACATACCAAATTACTTGCCTCTATGGCAGCTGCGGGCAAAATTTGTACAAAACCGTTTTCCGATAATGTTGGGGAATATGGGCAATTTTGAACGTTAATGCTTATTATACCGATCGTTATTACCGACATGCACTATTGAGTACGCGTTACAGAATTACAAACGAAGTAGTTTAGTATCTAATGGACATTTACCTACAACAAAAGATGGTCCTCGAATTTATTTTTAATATTGAATTTTCCTAGGATTTTTTTTTTATTTCGTTCCACTGTGCAGCAGAGGCCTCCCTCGACACTTGGGGTTAGGGGCGGTGGCACCATTAACCCTTCCCTTGCGACGAAACTGTTTCTATGTGTCTTAGGTACTGTATACTAACCCCCAAACGATCAAGCTCGACTATTGTAGATCCCGAATCATTTTGTATATTTTACCTTCATTTTATATTTCCATGAAGTGTGGGGCTCTTTAGGTATCAATTACATAATTTTCTTGTAATTTATCTATTTAATTGCATGGTATATGGTTTCAGATAGTAAATAGAACTTTTTTATTATTTAGATCGGCAGATGAGAGCATGAAAGAGCAATGTTCTGCTCGGGAGAACTTCAGGGCCACTCGGAGTTCACAGAATCGATTGTACTGTATGAATCACTTCGCTTCCCACTGGCCCTAAAGTTCTCCCAAGCCCAATTTTCTTCTAGACAGTTTCCGCCAAACAACACCAGTATCGGTTTTATGGTTCTCGAGAATTGTCCCAATAGATGCGAGTTTCCATAAATTGACGGGATTATTGTTACCGTTTTACTTAAATACTTCAAATCTAGCAACACTGGCCAAAACTAAACCCAATGATGGAGATAAGTATGTTAATTTCATATTTAACCAAATTCAAGTTAGGTGTTAAAGGCGGGTCACTTCGTCAGTTAATTTCTTTCGTTTTCGAAACTATAGCATCTTAATAATGTGTATCACCTTAATAGTATAAAAGAATTATGGTACAACTAATCTACAAAATGTTATGCTACGATCAATTCATTCGTAAAAATTAATTTATTTATAATTTAAACCTTTTGTCGTGTAACCATTTACTTAGTTCCGTGACATGCACAAGATTGCAGTATAGTCACGGAAATATGTACAGCGGGAGTTGAATAATGCATAACATTTATCTTTTTATTTAAATTATATTTATCTGTTAGGTAGACACTTATGAATAAGCCGTGACATGTCTGAGGAACAGATGTGGCAAGCTTAGTCTAAATCGTGTCTATCTAGGTTATAAATATAAGGTATAGAAATTAAATGCGAGACCATAGACTAAATAACTGCTAGACTCCCGCAGTACATATTTCCGTAGAAGCACAAAACCAAGTTATAGTGTAATCTGAAGGGATGTTAATTTCCCCCATAATTCTTCCCATTGATATGATCTTTATAATCTAAACAGAGCATTAAGGTGGAGTTATGAATGTAATTATATTGTTCGAAACCTAAACGGTACCCAATATTATGCCATGTTTACATTACTAACATTCTTAAGGTTAATATGGATCATTTTAGACATGCAATTACAGTTAACGAGAGGGGTTTCGTATATAACCATCATCAGCCTAAGATGATTATCTTCATACATTGTCGCAAGTTAAGCGAGGCTCACACTTCGTGAGTTAACTTCTTTCTTTGTAGAAAAATTTGGCATCCTGGTCACGAGAATCGCTTTGCTGGTATACAAGAATGATGGCAGAACTAATCTACAAGATGTTACGCTATAATGAACGTATTTGTGTTGATTATTTTATATTGAAAGCGCTGTATCTCAGCTTTCGCTTAGTTAAATATTCAATAGATGGCAGTTCTCCTGAATACTGAGTATAACAAACACGGAAACTAATTACCAGAGTCTAAATGTAAGTTAGTTTCACCTATAATTTTTATGAATGTAATGATCTCAGTAATCTAAAAAAAAAAAAAAACAACAACTAAAAAGTAGAGTACACATACTGGTCCACGTCGACTAACGGTGTAACAAAAACTGCTTAGCCGTGTCAGGGTTAAGAGTGCATTTTGAAGTCGTTTTCAAGATATTTTCTATATTTCGTCGCAGAATTTACAACACCTGCTATGTGCTCAACTGTCCGAAATTGAGTTTTTCTTGTCACTCGAAAGAAAAACACACTTTCCTTCTATTGAAATCACAGCTACGTATAAATTATTTAATCCAACGGGTTTTAATTGAAAAAAAAAATACCTGCTGTGCTTGGATACTTAATTCCTGTAATGTAAAAAATTCGACTGAACATTTTTTCTGATGAAATTTAATTGACTATACTTGATAATAGGTATTCCCATTACTCACGACAATTAACATTCATTAATATCAAAAAATAAAAAATAACAGGTAACTTTAAATGCACATTCATGGTTCTGAAAAATTTGTTCATAGTAGGCAGTGTAAATTTAGCGGACATTTGCAAATTATATTCCTAAAATATTTTACTATTGTTGTTAAAGAAGAACTCTACTTATGTATATCAGTTTTTTTATGTTTTTTAAATAGTTTAGTACCATATGATTTGGAGCAGTTTTGTTATATATATTCATGTAAGACACTTTCAAAACATTTTCAAGGTACTTCAAAATCCTATATCAATTGAAGAAATACTTCAAAAAATCTCCAACAATATTTTCTAAAACTATATTTCCAAAATATTGCGATGTAAACGGTACACATGGTGAGTTTGCCCAAACTGACATACTTGTTTTAAAACGGTCATATCTAATTACAAATAAACAGTACATTTTTGTATTATAGGTTGTTTTGTAAAGACACTTGTCTACTCACAAAAATAGCTCATTGTTCTGTTTCATCTAATTCCTAAAAAGATACATAATATTTTAAAAGAATATGTGGAAAAATGAGTAGCGCAACATACATCACAAACAAACTCTTGCTTTTTTTAGATACCCCTGCAGCCACTTTTCCTTTTCTGATTTCTCGCAGGTAACTATGTAGTTATTGTTGTTGATTTTACTGCAAGATTATTCGACTCATAGCAATTCTCCTTTAAATGTTAATTTCCCCTGTAAGTGTTCCAATCATGTGTGATCCCAGTTTCCTCTAATCTCATGTTCCCATCTTTCAACCATATTCGTATTCGTATAGTATAGTCCTATCTTTCGACCATTACCATTCTCCTTTTTCAAATTCGTAGAAGTTGGAAGGCTGTTAAAGTCAGAGTTTTCCGTTCTTCTTTCTTCCTCACTTTTTATAAGTAAAGACTAAGTTGTGTAAATTATGTTCCTTTGTAGATATTAGCCTTATCTTTATTGTTTCTTCCTTGCTGTATTTAATCGAATATGTTGAAAAATTTAATTCCGGTCGTTTAATTCGTGTTATAAAGATAGGAAATAAAATGAAAAGGATCTTGTTGTTTTGTTTAGAAGAGAAGTTGATATATAAATTGTTTAAGTAGGCTGTAGGTAGTTCTTGATTTGGGGAGAACTTAGTACACTTGATATAATGAAGCTGGGACGTTCTGGGTAGAGACCTTATGGGAGCTAGATGTTGTGCGTGGCTATCTTTTTAGCCCAGTAATTAAATCTATCATTAGATTTCTTTATGAATTTTCCGAAAAAAATAATAAAATAAATATGAGCTAAGTGGAAGTGGCAGTAGGTTGATAAAGTAGTGTCTGTATAGAAATTGGTCTGGGGATCTTATTTTTTTCTAGAGCGTTGAATAGAATAAGTCTGCTGTTGATAATTGACGTATTCGATTAGGAGATGAATAGCTGTTGGTGTTTAAGTTCCACATTTGCAGGCACCACTGGTCATTCAATCTTGTATAGTTGGATGCAATTCTGATGATTGTTTTTATAGTTTTCCGCGGGACGTTCAATGCCTTAAACCATGGGGATGTATCGTACGGATTATAATATTGTCTACAAGTAATAATACCATATTGTATCTCCTCTCGAATGCGATTTTTCCATAATTCTTAATTTTTTTCCTGCATCTCTGTAACAGGTCTATATAGTATATTCTCAACTTAGTAATATTTGGGAGATTATGGCTTTTGAGTGCAAATCAACGGCATAATCGATATGAACTCCGCGATGTGAGTGTATATAATAGAATTGGATATTATAACCCATTTTGACATTTAAATCGTGTAATTCTAGAATGTCATAAATCAATGAGTGGGATTGGAAGGTCTTTTTATGTGGTCTCGTGATAGATTGCAAATCTGACTGCGAGTCTGACAGTATTAAGATTTTGTTACTTTGCAAAAGTAAGGCGTACCCTAAACTTTTCCGAATTGCATAAGCCTCACTATTTGTATGGTATTATTTTTTCATAACTCATGATTTGGTATTACTTTTACATATTGGTTGTATAGACTTTCATATTGCTACTTTTGTGAAAATTCTTTTTAATATATTATGATTTATTCATATGTTATTGCAATATTACAAATTTACTGTCTACATTAAAAACGTATTGTCTGTAGTCACAGAATGTAAATATCATGTAATACCATTGTTAGTAATTGTGCATATTATTAGGTACTTTGTAAATCTATCGGCTATATCCAGAGACGTTTTTTGGATTGACTAGAGCTGAACTAACGAGTGACTAATAATACTAATCGGTGAATTACTCGTTAGTATAATGTTAGCTACTCTAGAAAATGTTTCCGAATGCGACTGTCTATGTTCATAAGTTTATAACACAAATTTATTGTCTATATTACAAATTTAACCGGATAAGAGTTACTGGTCTCCCACCAGGCGCCTCCCCAGGTGGCGGATAGGGGAAAGCCGACCAGATATGGTGGGTACCGGAAATATTCCGAAGCGGGCCAAATCAAGTACTGCTGCTTTCCAGTTAGTAGAGAGGTCCACAAAGGCTAGGGGAAGATAACGCCGAACAAAAATATCATGATGAGGGGAAGCAGCATCACCATTACCACTCTGAGGCTGAAGATGAATGACACCGGCAAGGTTCAGAGATGGACAGAGGACGACATCTTGAATGTCTACCTTTACTGCGAGGTCGTAGAGCTGACAATTCAACAGCTATAAAACATGTCAAGAAATAGTAACAGATGGTTCATGGTTACTACTGGGGTAAAATATTCCGGAGGTAAACTAGTCCCTCATTCGGATCTCTGGGCGGGAACTGCTTCAGTGGGGCTCCAAGAACAGGATTAAGAAAGGCCTTATAATAGGAACGTGGAACGTATGAACTTAATACCAAATGGGCGCTCTTCAGGTGGTGGAACGCAAGACTGAGAAGTAAGAGCTAGACATATTAGTGATACAAGAATTTCGGTGGGAGCCGGTCAAGATATCATCCCACAGGGCAAGTACACTTTCTACTACGGGGGAGCACAGTTTCACGATTTCGGAACAGGATTCCTCGTTAAGAACAGTATCCTTTAGGCGGTTCATATTAGAATATAGGGTTCGTGTATGTTAATGAAAGCATAGATCTCATAATAATAATTAGATCTATGATGAAATTAATGGGTATAAATCACTTCAAGAAAGAATAGAGAACGTGTAACATTCTCATTTGATCAATACATTCGAATTATATTTGAATTAAGAATTATAACGGTGAAAAGTGTCCATTACTGGTGTGTTTACCTTTCGTGATGCTTAATTTATTTAAATAAACACAATACAATATATAAATAAAAAACGGACTACACAGCGTTAACAAACGCAAGGAAAACTGAGTTCGAACTGAATATGTGGTCGATATTGGTTTCAACTGGAAGTGAACGATCAACTGTTCCCTCCGCTTTTTGGCTTCATATATTCACTGAATTTTTAATTTTATGGATCATTCCAGTTTAGTTTTTGGATAGAGCTCAATGGTTCGGCATCTTCATTTGGAAAAAATAATAAATGACGAACGGCAAGCGCGCGCAAGCCACAAGGGCCCAAGCAACCAAATCTCATGTTTGTATATTCAGATTTGATTTGCACCCACATATTAAATATGTTTATATAAAGTCAAATTTATCCAGACGATGAGAACTCACTGTCAGTGCATTTTGTACAATCGTTCTTCGTAATTAACAAAATCGGGAAGGTGATATCTTGACTGGACAAGTGTGATGAAAGTGTGAAAGGTTTATAGCAGAAGATCCTTGGTCTATACTTAAAAGAAAATGGAATTTGCAAAAAGTCATATGAAAAAATATGGCTGGACGGAAGGTGAGAGTTGAAATTTTGAATTAGGTTTAATTTAGGGGTTAACCTTAGATTTGGTCAGTTAGATATATACAGGAGACAAGTAATGTTCGGAACTAGTTTAAGTTTACTTTATCTACTCCAAATATCCAACACCCTATTGACCAATATTATACACTTTTGTTGTTGTATTGAGAAATGAATTGTAGTGTTTTGAGTGTAATACAACAGAAAAAGCTAGTGAAATGCGTTATTTTGCATGGAGGGCTTTCAATTGCAATCATGGCGTATCCCTCGTCCGCGTAGCGGACATGTCACTGTTGCCAACAGAAACATCGCGTCGGCTACTCGGCATTCGTTCGTAATTATTGGTGAGTTTCTTGTGAGGAAAATAATTTGTATTTTGTCATTAAGTTGGCTAACCACATCTAAAGTTCATGCGAATTGATTTTTTTTAATATATACGCGAAATTGCTAATTGTGTATACTTTAGTAGATGTACTTCGTAATGAAAATTTTACTTGGAAGATCGTCTTGGACACTATGTATAAGATTGAAATGTTATGAAATTGTAAGGACAGTGTTAATACTTTTATTACATCGGATGCGTAGAAAGCAGAATGAAGTGAGTGCAAGGATACACATACTATCTTCTTCCTTGCACTCATAGCGTCCTTTGAATTTGTATTGCTTTCCACGCATCCGAGATGATGCAGATGAGAGCAAGGCTATATTTCTGTGGTTGCATAGCAAGCCTGACTTATGAGGAATTGAATACTTTACTCATTCAAATTTGAAGCCGTTCTAAATTCAAGA
>JAGDQP010034038.1:2181-20346 GCA_022664845.1 Lepisma saccharinum | reverse complement strand
AAAATCAATTCCATTATAAGATTTCTAGCTAATTTTACTCACGTCCAGTATTAACTTTGTTGCAAGCTTGTGGCAACTTTACAGAGTTGTAATATAACAGTTTGTGCAAACTTGCAGACTTAAATTTAACAATTGCTGTAAGTTTACTATCAAGATAATTTGTAAGCCTTTCTACGAAATTTGCACAGGGGAACTAGGAACTCTACTATTATAAACTTCTAGTAAGTTTACATACTTGCAATGTAACAGTTGATGCAAACCTATAGATTTGACATTTAAAAATTGCACTAAGTTTACTTTACTATTGAGAGTCTACCTAATAAGGAGAGCATGGTAGAAATTTGTCATTATTTGTAGTAGGGTGGAAGCTGAGAATTATATAAATTCCATGACTTCTCCCTACCTTAGTTCCACATGAAATGAGTATTGAAATTACCTAATTTCAAGAAAGGAAACTTCTTTTATATTAAAAGTTATTCCAACTACGTGTGGATAGGAAAGTCAAGTACGGTACGATGTTTCCTTTTATTCCCCAGTTCGTGATATTCTCCTCCTTTCAATTTTTATGCTTAAAATGTTTACTATTCATATTTTGGTGGTGTAGTAGCTAACGAATCCATTCGAGAATGTTTCGCATTTCTGAAAACTCATAGTCTGAACGATATGTTTGACTACTTGCATTTTAAAGTGAAATGATTTACTCAGAAGGTATATTCCTTTCATTTTTTTCTCCTTAAAATAGTAGTAATCACATATTCATGCTACAGTACGGAGCAGTTTCGGAGAAAAGTGTAAAAATGTATATGAATATTTACACACGAGTTATAATACTAAGTAACCATACTAGTAGGACCTCCTCTTGTAATTTCGCAAAAGGGAGGTCAAACAGCTGAATTTCTCACGTTCTCCTTCGAAGGTGCGAAAATATGAACAATATCCCGTACGTACCTCCATTTCTTACCCCCTCCAGCCCCGCTATAAATCCCTCTTTTTAGGCCTTAGTTACGGCATTGAGGTATACAGTATTTGCTGATATTAGTATTAGTATTTGAACATACTTGCAGTGTAGTCAACCATCAATTATTGTTTATATTCTATTACATTTTCAATGATATTAGAATTTCTGTCTTATTCCAATTTCAGTCTTATTCCATTCGATAATATTCAATCGATGTAATACCTTTCCGTCCATTTTCAAAACGACCTTATTCCTCCGAAATATTCTATCATATTCATTTTCAAGATTATTTCGTTGAATTTGAAGAGCATTCTCACACAAATACATTACTCCTTAACTGTAAATAAGACTAACAAGTGGGTAGCTTCCAGTACTTGTGAGTGAAAAAGAGAAAAATAGCATTGATTAGTTCTATTATCATACACAGTTATTCGAAATGAAGGTGCATGAAGTTATAAACAGTAAATAGACTATCGAGCGACTGATTCCAACTTTCAAATGAATGTGCTAAGATATTTTTTGATATTTCCGTATATTACCTGACTTATCTGCTCTTCATCGACTCAAACATAAAAATTTTAAAGGTCGAAATAGGAATGATTTTTTTTGTATATACTCAGCCGGATCCTTAGCTCTGATGGCATCGTGACCGGTTCCAACGGCGGAAGTCCTCCGTCAGTTATAATGCCATCATGGCCGGATCCAACGTCAGCCACTATAAACACAACAGTGCAATTTTTCCTACATTATCTTCAATTACTGAGCATGGAAAACGTGGGGCATAGGTAACACAGATTCGATAATCAATGGTGATAAGGACTTTCTTCATATTTACTATCGTCATGAAGAAATAATAGGTAATTTTTACATAAAAAATTTAGCTCAATTCATGATTATACAACCAATCAATTCTTTTCCACTGCTATCTTCTGAGTAAAAAGTTAAAAAAAATAATCTTAGGTGATTTTCAAGACAGCTTATATTCGCCTTTTGTAGATTAGATACATTTTTTCTTTACTATTAAAGCTACCTTACTAAAAAGTATTCCAATATCGAAATAGAGTGTTGTGTTTAGACTAGTAACATGATAGGAATGTAAAGGTATGTTGTATGAAACATAACTTGCTTATTCTACCTTTTTAAATAATCACCTAGAGTGTTCCGTAGAGTAAAGAATCTGTTTGTAATACCTTGTTTAGATTGGTAACATTTTTTTCGATGGTAAAATTATGTGTAAAACTAACTTCCCTTCAGACTATCAAACTTAACCTGCTTGTAGTATCATTGATTGTCCATCCATCCATCCATCCATCCAATGTCTTCACTCTGGTGGTCGTAAAAGTTTCGAGCCGGGGCTCCTGACTTCAATCTTCAATTGGCAGGGTAGGACATGTGCAACAATGGTAAATCCGGGCAGTATGCGCCCTGCACGTAGTAAAATTCCAATAGAAGCTGTTGGACACAAGTTGGACGATGGATATGTATATATGATGTTGGTTTCATAATTTCAAGAGCGTGCAACGTACCGAGAACAAAACGGAATTAAGATACACAAGAGCAAATGCACGGCATGTGATACGATGTAATGTGATGAGAATGAACTGATGAGAGAAGCTTTAGTGCAGTCTGGGGCGTTTGTAACACTGGCGTCCGGTGTCGGCCGTACCAATGGTGGAGATATGCGGCTGGGGGGGTTTCATTTCACTCAATGAAACATGTATTCACTTCTTTTCCAACTCTAAACGTTAATAATCCCTGTTTCCATCACAAATTCTTTTTTCAAATATATCCGCAAGGTTCCCCACTCACATTAACAATTTCCAGAGCTCACTTGGAAACACTTCTATTACAGCACAGATTTTTGTCACAGGGTAAAAACTGGAGGAGGGGGAGCTTTCTATTAAGTGTTCCAGGTCTTCATCACAGGACCAAACTGCACCTACCAAGTGCTCTCGCTCTTACTTATCTTTGTACGAAGAAAAGGGCTTGGCACCAAACTTTCTGCATTGGTTTTCGACTTTAAAATTGCTCAATAGATGGCGTTAGAATTTTTTCGTATTATCCCATCAACAATTTTAATGATAAAATAACTGTTTATACTTTTTATTTTATGGAGAAATGATCTTAAATATAGATTTTCAGTCTAGCAAACAAAAATTTACGAAACAAAAGATGAATTCATATTCATTGTTAACTTAATAACAAATTCTCATAGCTGTTTTACTGTATTTTATAGCATAGGGAGAGCTAAAATTTTTCAAAGTTGGAACTCAACCTATTCTAGCTGTGGCTCGTTAACATGTATTCGAGGACATTGTGTTGCACACTCACAATCGAGACAAACAGGCATACGTTCGCAATAGGATTGACGGCATTACTCAATGTCGGATGGTAGAGTTAATCTCAGAAGTCTGCCAATCATTTCATCACGACTGGACATACATACACCAGACTCGTCACTGTGACAGTCTTGTTACATGTGCACCTTCCGTTCATCCTCTCTGTAATTCTCATAGCCGTCCAATACTCTCCTTCTGTCGATATGTCTGACCATTAACAGCCATCTGGAAGACATCATGTGCCTCAACAAGTCTCAGGGCCACCATATCAAGATCCGCCATTACATTTAGCTACCATTAAAACCAAAGGACAAAGCAGACAAAACGTTGCACTGACCAACAGGCATCATCAACCAATCTTAGCCGATCACCAACTTCACCACCAGCCAAGAAAAGTCGTATTATCAGTGATTCTGACTCTGACCATAGGATGGAACACAGTTACTATGAAGATTCTCTTTCCGGTACTACTTCAATTCATTCTTTCTTGCTAACAACATTTGATCCTAAGTTCCAGAATCCTAAACTGCTACTTCTTCAGTTTCTCAAATATGTGCCCAGAGACATTATCACTCAGATTATTCCAACACGCAATGGCATCATTATAAAATCAACTGAACCAAATTTAGTCACCAAAATCAGAAACAAGCATAGTCTGGAAATTTTTGGTTCATCTGCACAACTCACGAGACTCAACACTCCACGTCAAAAGCATCAACCACCTCCTCGACGACCACCAATCCTTTCTGTCGTTATCCGAGGAGTAAATCCAGAATTAACAGATGACGACATTGAACTAGAACTCACAACCGAAGGCAATATCATCTAATGCATCAGGATAAAAACCAAAACCGGAACACCCAGCTACATGGTACGCATTATAACCTCTCATTCACAGACTATCAAAGACTTACTGACAGCTGGTGCCTACATATACAGAAGACGATACCGTGTTGAACCCTCTCGTTCTCAACCTCCATTACATATCAGATGCGAACACTGTCAAACCTATAACGATCATCCCACTTCCAATTGTCCTAATACTCCTAAATGTGGCTACTGCACTGGTCCACACACCACCAAAGACTGTTCTAACCTGCAACACCCACCCAAATGCAATACATGTGGACAACAGCACCCAACCTATAGCTATAAACCGTCCTATATGGACCTAAACCGTCCAAAACCTACCCCTGAAAATCCCGGCCTAGTGCTACCTCTCCGTCCTCCAGAACCTAAAACATGCAACCCACCCATACTTTCTCCTACACAATCCATTACCATAGATCAGTTTCTATCTTTCATTACCATCACTCTGCAAAATCTGTATCCCTTCCAAAAATCCAACGTCCTAACCCAACTTCAGTTTGCCGCACGTACAGTATTGAACATCAACCTTCAATCAATCTACTCAGGTCCCTACATTTACGTTCATACCAACCCACTCGAGACCACAGTGTAACTCAATAGACCCCTATTAAAATATCACTTTCACTGTACTTCATTTCACTTTTCACCTCCATAACTGCACTGTTTCCATCAGTGTACAGCTAGGGCTCACCAGTCACCCATCGCGCCCAGAGTCGCCCCTGGACAAGAAGATTCACAATCACCTGTCCGTCTTATTGTTTGTGGCGTGAAATTGCACTTCATCTCCATTGCTCATTAACCACCATCATCATGGATTCTAAAACCTGATGTGATTATAAGCATAAGCTTGTAATGACCCCGATAAATATAATTTAAATAAAATAAAGGATGAATAAATTTTGTAACCTCCCTTAGCTTACCCCCAATCCTAAGCATCCTCCTCTCCTATACATCACTTCCCTAAAGAGAGGGCGTAACCCTCTAGTGGGTGTTAGTTAGCCACCACGGTGGCTAACAAAAGAGGCCTTGGGTCTCTCGCGAAAAAAGAATCAAAGTTACTCCAGGAAGCCAAACCTGGGAATAAAAAATACGGTGTTGGAGCATACCAACTGTAAAAATGTACATTTTTTACCAAAAAAGGAAGGAAGTACCCTTTATTCATTCATTTCTTTCCAACTTTGTTCGTTGTTTCTAAAGCTGTTCGGTCTTTTTGTTTTTATTGAATGATGTTTTTATTCATTTGTTAGCAACTCTGCCTTGCTTCCTTGTTTTCATAGATTTGTTCACCAACCCTGTTTGTTCGCTTCCTCCTTTGCTTTTTATGGATTTGTTTACCAACCCTGTTTCGTTCTTTCTTCCTCATCTTATAGAGGAATGACTTTTCCAGGCGCCATCTTAGATTACGTCACCAGTATTTTTTCAATCGCAATCTAGTACAAACATCGTTAGCTATCTTGCCAACTCTATTCTGTGCTGTCACGTGATGGTAATTTCCACACCACATCTTCGTTGAGCCACGTCTGGTATGACGTCATTTCTCTCGCCAAAATTCACTCGATATCTTGTACAAACACCTCCTAGTTCACCTCAAGCCACCTATGTGGATCATTACGGCCGCCGTCTTACATTTGCGTCATTTTTCGACTATGTCATCACTTTTTCCCACCCAAAATTCAACCTTAATTTTCTACGAACGTCCATACCACGTAATGGGGTCAACTACCGTACCACGTCAACCTACGTGGTGCTTGCCCCTGCCATCTAGGCAAACCACATTTTTCAGTCTTTCTTAAAGTCCGTCCAAAATACCACAATAATCTGCTACGAACACCCCGAACATGTGGCGCTTGCACCTGTCATCTAGGCATCCCACAATTGTCAGTATTTGTTACAGTCCTTCTACTAAGCACGTGTTTTCTTACGTAGTACGTTGAACACGCCATAAAGCACTTGTTTCAATTGGCTACTCACCCAAATCGCACGCAAAGCAAGCAACGCATGCTTGCATGTAAATCAGCCTTAACATTTCTTTCAATCATAAAATTGGTTCAGTTTCTTGAGTACAGTTTAATATGTTGATATGTTGTTCGCTTTGTTTTCGTTTGCAACACTCAATAAAGAGAACAAAGTGTTTTAAATTTTAATAGGATGGTTTTTATACCTACGTTCTATTTTCTTATGTGAAAGAAACTAGTAAACAATATGTATTGAAGATCAAAACGCACAAAATTAGTAAATATTTGAAACATAACTTCTTTAAGAAAGCAGAAGAGTTAAATGGTAGGAAAATAGTAAACTTGAATTAATATTTCAGTCACTTTGTTTCTCATTATGTAAGCATTCAAGAGGGCGCTCGAACTTTGTTTATCTGACAGGGTGAAGGGAATCGGAGCAATGCTTACGTAAGGTTGAGAATTGACATGCAAGGATATGTTATGACTTATAATTAGAAATATTTTGTCTTATCTCCTTTTATTATAAATATTGTATTTAATGTTTAGTACCTTTCATTACCACTCTGGTGTCAAGATAATTAATAATTATATTAGAAAAATAACCATATAAGTAGACCTGGCAACATTACTGACAGTTCGAAATCAGGTTATCATGAGAACGTAGGGTAATCTTGAAACATACTATTAAATAAAATTCAAAATACATAGGATAATAGAAAATATTTCTAATGAAATTTATTTTAGTTTTGTTGTGCCATAATATTTCTTAATTCGAGTATCAAGTGGCAACATGTATATACTCTTTTTCACGTGTTTTTTTGTATGCAAACTTCCGAACAGAAAAACAGTTCCACGGAAACGTCCTTTGGAGCGGTTTCTTCTCTATACGTATAACTGCCTGGAACCGTTTCGCGAAAAGAACAGTTCCGACCATCTCTAATGACAACTTGTGTTTACGTGATGTTTGAACGTCCTCTTGAAAGGGAAATTAGGACAGAGTAACTTATGAAGAAGCTAAAACAATTGTAACCAATTAGAAAAGAAAAAGCGGATACTAATTTGAAAGGAGAAGGCTAAGTTACTTTCAAGATCCTCCTTTTAATATGACAGAAGAATAAAACCATTCTGTACTTACCCATATGTTATTAACTTCTTGTAAGGCGAATTTTTTCTTATAGGTATAGCCTGTACGGACGAAGGGAACAATTCAATTTCGGTAAGAGTACACTTGGCTTCATCGGTAAAAGTCATATCTATCAACTGATAGATTGTGGCTACTTCAGCGTGGAAGGCGAATGCTTCTGTCCTCATTCGTTTTATCCCAACATCAGGATCGAAGAAAGCCGCTCTCTTTGCATTCGGCGGAAACACCTTCTTCCTGTACAATTCATGAGCCAAAGGGTCTGTTGTTGTCTGCAAAATGACGATAATAAATATATTGCATGAATCATAGCCCAGCGTCTACTGTACTACTTCACTTGGAACTATTTTATGTGAAACAATTGAGTATGTTTACTACCAAATACGTCTTTAATCGCAGGTAAATATAAAATACATAGATATGTTAAAAGCTTTTGATTGAAAAAGACCACAAGTATTTGTTGAAAGAGAAATATGTCTAGTGAAGTTTTATCTACTCTGTTTTTAAAATTGGGAATGTAATTCAAATTACAGGAAATATGAACAAAATTCCACTTGGACATTTACTTTTTCCTATTTTTCATGAACGTTTCACCAAAAGTAACCAACATAAGTACGGGAAATGAAGGATACATTTGAACGATGGGTACTTTCGAACATTGGAGATAACTTTTAAATAATAAAACGAAATTACTTTCTTTTCCCAACATTTGTAAATTGTGAACACTATGCCACATAGCTGTCATTTGATTTTCGGCACTTGAGTGCGTTACCTGGCGAAGTATGGTGTTTGGTGCCAAAGCAGAAAATAATCTCAGCAATTGTAAGATTTTGGAGAGAAGACAACTGTAGCTTATGAAGTAAGACATTAACTTAGGAAGTAAGTACATTCCTTCACGTATTAAATTGCCCTTGTTGTTTTCTGATTACCGCTCTCTTTCTCCCATAATAACAAAATGTGCGTAATTCGACGTACCGGGGTAGCTTGGAACAAACAGAAGGAGGTACATTTGAACAAGGTAGCAGCGTATGTCCCTTCAGCTGAAACTTACCGTTGCGAAGAAAAAATATTTTGGAACAAAGTTTATATTATTAACAGTGTTTCGTTATATCTATTAAATAATTTCAATTAGGCTGTGTAATATCTTTTTTTACATTTCTACGAATTCAAATTTTATGCAGTCTTAATGGTTATGGCATTATCATAACACCAATAAAGAAACATGCAAGTAAATTCAAGTTTTATTAACAAGTGCATAGTTTATATTATTTGTATCGCTAATAAAACTTTAGTTTAATGTCTTCTGCTTCCGTATTTGTATTTAGAAGCATTTGGGAAGAAAATTAATTTTCTTGTAATAAAGTTAAGGATTTGTTCAAAACTGCCCCAGCCAAGTTCAAAACTACTTCACCCTTGTTGAAATCTACCCTCTAGAGAGACACCTTTGAACGGATAGCCTCCCAGCTCCTATCTTTGCTTTAAGGTGATAATGAAATACGTCATTTTCTTTAGCGAGCTGTAAATTGCTGTTATTTATCTCTTTAAAGAAATTCTCTGAATGTGAGGGAGCAAAATTAAAATTTCCCAACTCTGTGTTCAAATGCGCCCCTTCTCCCCTAACAGAAAAGTGATACTACGCTGATTTTAACTGGCAGTGCAAAAATTGATCCTTTATTCAACTCCAGTTTATTACTTTTTGTATGCAGATAATTCTTATAAGAGTAAAGGAATTCATTAGCTTGAAATGAAGGAAAGAAAATAAAAACGGGACCAGAGTCTAATTTTAGTTTATGACTCAAATAAAATTTGATAATATCCTTCATGACTCAGGTGTATCTATCAGCAGTATCTGTCCACAGTAATTTTTGTTAGCAACAATCAAACAACGTTTAGAGATAAGAACACATACCAAATTAAGGCTGAAACCAAGTAGGTTTTCCCGCTATTTTCGTTTAACGTCGATTATTTAAATTTGAGTGTAGATAAACACAAAGTACCTTTCACAAACCATAGTTTATTACGTACTTCAATAATCAATTCCATTAATTTGAAACAAAAGTTAAGAGAAACTTGAAAACTAAGTTAATACATTTTTCGAACAGTCCCATGTCTCAAAAGTGTATTGACATAGTTTTGAAGTATTTGTTAACTTTTCTTTAAGCCGAATGGTATTCATTATTGAAGTACGTAACCAACTATGGTGTGTGAAAGTTACTTTGTGTTTATCTACACTCAAATTTAAATAATCGACGTTAAAAGAAACTGGCGGGAAAACCTACTTCTAAAGATTCAGCCTTTAAGGTAAAAAATATGAGCAAGACAAAAATCAGAAGAAAATTGAAACCCATATTGAGATATTGAGACGAATCATAACAATTAGATGGAATACCAGACACGGACATGGAATGAAACATAGCCACATTTAAAAGAAAACACAATCATTCGATAACAATCACAACGCACCTAAGCAACCTTTCTTCTTCATTCTCTTTACAGCCGCAACAGAGAGCCATCTCCGGTTATTACAGGTTATACAGGTTACAATCATATACATTTTATTAAACATGGTATAAAAAAATAATTAAAACTAGAATGTTAAAAAAATTAAAGGTAGAAAAGTCACCATAAAGATAAGAGAGAAAATATGAAAGAAAAAATATAAAAAGGAATACAAAAGTAATATTGGTAATAAGTGATGATGATTGGATTGTATTAAGATGAAAAACAGAGTTACGAGTGAAGAAGATATACAAGGTAACATTTACAAAGATTATATAAAAAATTCGAACAATGATAAATTATTTTGCGTTATAGATTTACATTAAATTACATAGCTTTTAGTCCAATAATCTAATTCAAAATATTTACCTGTTTTTTAAAGTAATTTCAAAATAATAATGTATATATTCTGTGTAAAATCCATATTAATTGATTTAACTCATACCCGTAACTAAAAGCCTTCAGTTATTGTAGGTTTTGCAGAGTACAAAGGCATACAATTTTTAAAGATGATGTTGCAATACAAGATATAACAATATTACTAAAAACTATGGAGGTAAGAAAATAAGACTAGAAAAGTTACTTAATATGTTCAAGTATAAAAAAACAAATAAGGATTGAAAGGAATAAAAATTTTGATAACATACAAATTGTGATAAAAAATGTGTATACGACATACAGTGCCATAAAGTAAAAACAGCTATCTTATGAAGAATATGTACAAGGGCATTCCGTATCAAAGATAATATATAAACTTGAACACAGATTACTTTTGTAGTAGATTCAGCTGAAGATTACATATTCTGCTATTCAAATCATGCATCGGGTCAAGTTTTGAACCTCGTCCCCAAGTCTATATGCTTGGGACCTGGCCTGACCTAGATACCCGATCTCAACCCGATGGCCTGGAGGGTAAAGCAGAACTTTTAATTATACATACACTTTTGCGTGTGAAGTGTTTCTTTCATGGGTGACCAGGAACGGGAGGTTCTACCCACCATAGCCCGAAAATATGATTTGAAAAAAATCTAATGATAGTAATAACATATAAAAGCAGTCTCATATCCTCCGAAAGAACAGAAATATCCCTGGAGGTGCGCAACTCCCTCAGAAAGGCTAGTCTGAAAAAAATATGTGAATTTTACAAAATGACCACATTAATTGATTCAGTCTAGAACAACAAGGTTAGGTCAAGTCGGTTCAAGACAAGGTCAATTGGGTCAAAATCTATCATCAGGTCGCCGGTTTAAAATCAGTTCGGTCATTAGGGTCTAGACCGGGTCAATCAGGTTAGTGTTCAGACCAGGTTACCTACGTCCGGATCAGGCTGGGTCACCAATAGTGGACCTGGAGCTGGACCCCCGGTTTCAGCTCTGCTGCAGAGCACGTAATCTTTAGTAGCACAAAAACACAACATGATCCAGAACATATCATTTATCAACGAGCATATTGTGATTTACCGTCTCGGGTCTGAATAACGAACAGTGCTACGGTACATAAGCGAGAGCCGCCATAACTGTCTGGTCTTTCAAGATGATATTTCTTTGGCCAAATATAGTTGGATTATTCTACAATATAATTCATTTTTGTGGTTATAATTGGTAGGGTGATGTCAAAGTGACGTCATGACATGAAAAATTTCGAAAATTAAAAGATGACACTTTAAAAATTCATCAGAAATCCATCATTCAATCAAAGCAGACCAAAAAGTGTATATATGACAAAGAAAGACAAGCCAGAAGTATTCTACATGCGACTTACGACTTAGACGGAGTTTTTTAGTTAATTTTGGAAAAACAGGCAGTTGCTTTCCTCTCCCTTTTCTTGATAGTAAACGAGGTTGTCACGCGCCACATGAAAGTGTGTCTGGAGATGATTCCAAAATGATCTTACTCGTTTTCCTACAACAGATGGTTCCTGAGGTATAATTACAGAAAGTGCCTGATGAAAAATGGTCTGTATTATTGAAATAAAGAAAAAAACATTGTTAATCAACGTCTGAAAGTTGATATATTAGCTTAAACTGAGTAGCACTGTCCCATAAGAGATATGCATATGTGTTAGAAATGCGGTCGATTACTGCTTGGGGAAGGCATGTATCTAGAGGTTGGTTTCGAAAGGGGTCCACAGGCTTTAGAGAAGGTTGAATGTGTGTCTGGAACCTTGGAATGAAATATATATATTTTCCCAGCTACCATTTTGTATTGTAAAGGATTAGTTGCTTCCGCGTTGGGGTGAAGCACATAGAGTGAGTGTTAAGCGTCATGTGAATCTTGTATAATGAAAATAATCTAACCTGACTTTAAGTAACCCGTCTTCGATAACTCAACATTATGTACATGTCATTTCATAACGCGACAAGACGCCATTTTCACTGAGATTGTTTTTATGACGTTATACCGCTGTCCTCTTGTGATTGGCTACATTTTCTAATGACGTCAACATAAATTATCATTCACGAATCGCACAATCACCAACAATTACGAAAGGAAAAGACAGTTGGAGTAAATAATATGTACTTTGTTTGGCCCTTGGTTGTTTTGATGGTTTGGAATGATCTTCAACATGTCTGCGACAAAAGGAAAGGTGATATTTGGAACGAGCACCAAGTCTCGCTTTAAAGAAAAAAAAATATTTATCTCTTGCTAGTATTGAATGATAAGAAGGTCTTCAAATTATGGGTAAATAAAGCTACGAGGTAATGAGCCATACATACATTATAAAAAGGAAATCGAATAGGTAATATATTACACATTAAGGAATTTCAACTTATCATGGTATTCAAGCGATAAAGTATGTTTCTGACTTTCAATTCACATTGGGATAGAATTAAAAATATATAATACTTACCACAAAATAATCTCGATTATAGCCTATTTCTTCAATGCCTACTGTAAGTCGACTGTCGATAAGATCCCTCAAGGTTCTGATAGTTTTGGCCGGAGGCAGAAGAAGTAATCGCACAATACTTGCTGAGTAGAAAGTGTACAGCAAAATCCCCAACACAAACATAAACCAGAATACAATTCGTCCCGGAATTTGTTTTAAATCTGCTGAAGAGCCTGAGAATAAAAGTAAGATGATATAATCATAAGTCAAAAGAGAATTGTTGAAAACAACCTCTTCTACGCAGAATTGCATTGTGTAATGTACCGTTCACCAGACCTGCAAGATATGTGACTACAGTAACTCTAATAACACACAGGTCTCTTTAACACTGAGATAAATACCAACATTTTTTATTCACACTGTATTGTGGGAAGAAAGATTTTCCTGTCACGCAAATGAAAATAAATTTTCGGGATGGGAAATTATCGGAAATTCGAAACTTCCCTAATAGTCAAAAGTTCCAACTTTTGGGGATTTCAAAAGTCTAAAGAAACCTCGATTGGCAAGACTTGTCGGCGTTTTGGAAGTTTCCAACTTTCGAGGTTTCCCAATCTTGCAGGAATTCCAGGAAAAAAAAAAAAAAACAGTACCGCTTCTCGAAAGTTGAGTCCGGGACAGGAAATGTTATTTTCCGATTCTCTTCACAAAAAATCGGGTAGTCGTACTCTGTAATCAGACAGAAACGTTGATCTAACGAAATGTGGAAATTTGGTTGAATAAATGGACGAAAAGGTGGACATTTAATGATTTCCTCAACGTATAAACAACCTTATGCTACTGGGGAAGATATACGTATTTAATGGCGAATACGTTTCGTCACTTACAATTTTTATCTATTAATTTTATCCTCATGATTTTCTATGGAAAAAGAGCTTTTATGTTCTAATTACAACCAGCCTAATAAAATAAGTTAAGGAGTTTCAGACGTCTCACATTGATTTTCAATATTATCTTGAGTATTTGACTCGTAACTACTACAGGTAAAATCCCGTTATAATGAATTTTGCAGGACCAGCGAATTTATTTCATTATAACGAACATTCGTTGTAATGCACATTGTATTGGAGAGATCGAATTCGGCGGCGATTTCGAAAAACTTCGTTCCAACAGAAATTTCGTTATAATGACGTTTGTTGTAAAGAAATTTTACCTGTATTACAATCCAGAACATAGTCGTTATATCGATAAAGAAGTACACAATTCACCTCTACATGCAATGAGTTCGTAAAATCTGCCCATCGTCTGTATTTCCGGAACGAATATAAGTAATGAGAAACTGACGAAACATGTATTCCGTTACTTTGAGAAGCTTAACATTTTTGGTTAAAATATATATAACTCTGATACCCGAAAAAGAGCATGTAAGGCTAACTAAAAAAATCAACCGATAGGTCATTTTTCGAGCCTTGACCTCCCGCCAGTTTGAATAGGGGAAACATATCGATCTCGAAGTTGCTCCAAAATTTTTCTTTCATCAAAACCTTCTAAATCGTACATATCCCATTCGAAGGGTCAGAGACGGAATCTTTTGACGGAACTTAACCCCTCAAAATTATAGTGACATACGTGGTTAGCCATTTTCTCATATTTCCATTCTTTCCGGAGAATACAGAGAGTGAGGACAGACTTTATGAACACCCAGTAGACTATTTACACACTTGAAAACAAAAATAGCAATTGAAGAAAAGAGAAACACTTACCTTGTTGACATATTGCTCCTGTAACCAGTATGATGGAACCACTCCATGAGTTTTCAACCCTAGTTCCTTGATACTCTTTCAGACGAACGTGATCGAACCAAGTAGTGAGACGAATGACAAGTATAAACATGGTTATAGTAGCCAAGATACTTTCCCATACAGTAAGTTGAAAGGGTCTTAGAAAGACATTACGCATCGTTGATACGTCAGGATGGCGGAATACGAAACAAGGCCTTAAAAATAAACAATCAATTCATACATAATTAACTTGAAACTTAGACTACATGAGAAAGATAATTAAGAAAGAAAAACTAACGGCCATGATAATAATCTTATTTATTTTGTCTGCATTGGTTAAGAATATGTGGCGAAAGTCCACCCTCCATGAGCAAAATGTCGGTGGGCCAACGTCGGGGACTTTGGTGGCAAAATCCGCGCTGACGTCGGCCCTACGACCAGATGTTGCACAGAACCCGACGTTATGGCGTCCAAGATGGGCTGATGTCAACCCGCTAAATCGCCAACTTCCACCGACCGAATCCCCCAACCAAAACAGCACGTTTTGCAGTTGACAAAATAGAAAGTTGACAGTGGTTGCTGTCTATTGATATACATATTTAGTTGGAATTTGTACATGAGGTATTAATTATTAATTTATAAATTTCCCGACTATCCGCAACAGGATTTGAACCTGAACCTTCCGATTTGTAGTTCGTTGTCGTAACCAGGGGCGTAACTAGGTCCAGCGGAGATTTACCAGCGGGCCCCAAGGACCATGAAAATGTTATTTTAGACATATAAATAAGAACCGCCAAAGTAATTTCTGTAGTCAGTGTCTCCTATGCTCAATATTTTAAAATATAAAATGAAAAAACTGATAACTTAATTTAAAACTAATTAAAATAAAATAATCTTTCATTTTATTATTAAATTTTGATAAGATTAATCTGTAAATGATAATTCAACCCTATTTGAGTCCGGCAGTATTTTATTTTAACTACATGTTCATAGTCTTTTCTATACCTAAACAAGCATTATAAAATGTGCTTAGTTAGGAATCAAACGAAGAGAGGAAAATTAAAAACATATTTTGATAACTGTCAAGTCAACATTGTTATGCTGATTCTGGTATTATGCTTATGGTAAGCAAATTAAATATCAATAGTGCCACATCATTAATATAAGTTATTGCTTTCGTACAGAATTGAAAATTGATTAAAATATTGTTTGAAAAGAAAGAAGGTTTTACAAAGGTTTCATGCTACTAACAATTACAACTTCACTGAAATGGCATTATTTTTTCATTGGACTTCCACTTTCAATTTTTAAAAAAAAGAAACTATCAATATCCCAATTAGAACGATAATTAGTTTACTTACCAGAAACTAATGGGAAGTTACCCTCGTAGGCGTCGTATTTTCTCGAGCAGTACTAAAAAAATGAATCAACCTTAATACTTTTTTCTTCACTTCTTGTTCCTTTCTTTTCTACGCTTTGCCGCACCACTTAGTTGACTCATCGTATCAGATAATTTTCGTGTCCTTTATTCCCTTTTACTATCCTCTCTAAACTTAACACAATTGAAACTGATAGGGTTGGATGGAAACTAGGCATGCGCGTAGGGCGACAACTACGTTTTTATAAACTCCTTCCTTCACAAGCATTTCCAACTCCACCCCCATTCAGCCGCCCCTACCAAGAACAGTCACAATAAGATATCAGATTGGTGACAACGGTTTAGCATTAATTATTTACCATATTATTGTTCCAACGACGCGCTTTGGTATGTAAGGAAAATACTTTGCCATCAATTCTTGGGCAACACAATTGTGTGGATGGACAGTCTTGATCGAAAAACAGCGACATCACGTGTCGAGCAGGGAGGTGGGGGAAGGTAACATATCTCCATTCTTACACGTAATACACCACCAGTACCGTACCACTACCACGCTTTATATTATTTTATCATTTTCAAAAAAATACTTATTCTGATGGACTCAATTTCGCATTTACGTTTTCTGTATATTCAGGACAGAGCCGACGAGGCTCCCTGCCCCGGTTGCTCCAGCCTACTTACGGCTCTGATCCTAACCACTAAGCTATGAATGCATATTCGCACGGCTCGTGTTTTACTATACTTTTTTTGTTGTTGTTACGAAGACCGTTTATGAAGAAAAGGCATGCGTAAGCCTTGAATTCGATACTGGGATCGCTGATTGGTTCTTCTGTTAGAGCTATGAAGGTTGTTTCGTTGAATTTTAATCTCCGTCTGGTAATTGACAACATTGCTGATAGGTGGCAGTGCGGTCAGATAGCATTACTGTCGCGGTTACGATTTTCATTGGCAAATGAGCGGAGTCTAGCAGTTAGACCACCTGCTGCACGCCGTCATGATACCGCCAATTGGACATCACTTCTGATGTGAAAGACGGCGTCCCTCACCGATCTTCCGGGGAACATGATGGAGATGGGAACCAAGACTTCTGTGTGGGTAGTATCTGAGTATTCACCTGGTAAAACTGAGGAAACTGGTAAATTTCAGTACAGATGGACAACAGCAAGACTCAAGCCTTCTCATCTCGCCAATACAATCATATGCCTGACACTGAAGCACGTAGTCTGATCATTATAATAAAATTATTAATTCGCCTAGCGTCCTGGTTTTGGTTATGGATTTCATACCGGTACTAGGCAGGCACGCAAGTCGAGTTCTGTTGTCGGTCAAAATGACTTAGATTCCCCGGGTTTTCCTCAGTTTCATCTGGCAAATGCTTTGTTGGTATCCAGACAAATATCCTCCTCTCCGGTCCGCTTCCTTGCTTTTATTTTTTATTTATTTTTAGCATTCCCCAAATATTATTTACTTTTTTCTTTTAGTTGTATTTTCATTCGTCATCAGTCTGAAAGTGTATCGTTCAGTTCTCTCCGAGTGTTATCACACACACTCTCATCAGATAGGCAACTGCACATTTCTGTGCACGCCAGTTCTACACGTGCACACTTGCGTGGAAGTTGACAACGGCCACGCGAACAGGAACACCTAATTAATTCTAGCAGTTCTTCTGGAGCACAAGGCAGGCTACAGAGAGCTAGAATTGGCGCTTCAATACCTTGATTCCATCCATAATCATACGGAGGTGGAAGTAAAGGGTCCGCTACAACGGCCAGTGTCCACTCAAGACGTTGTACGGCAGGACGCAGAGCGGCTATAGTGTGTGCGTGGTGGTGGTGGTGGGGGGCAATCCATCGGTGTCCGACTGTTTCTGTGTAAAGGACCACCAGTGTGTCTTTCAATGTGGTGGTACAGATTTTCTGATTTGTGCGTAGATATACTGTACACATATCTTTCTATTTCTTGGTACATTTCTTCAGTGATGTTTGTATCACCGAGTGAAGTCATTGCTCTTAAGATGTTTTCATTTGCTTCCATAAACCGTCTCTAGAATGTAGTCTTTGTCTTTCCAGAGAAGGATCCTGTTGTATCACCCCCTGATAAGGCATGCATTCCTAAAAGAGCCGAAGCACGAGATGGACCAAAAGCTTTGTACACAGGGAATTTATCTCATTTTTGAACCGGTGGCTACAAAGCTGGAGTTCTCTGCTAAGAGTGGATAGTTGTGAACTGCTAAAACCAGGACATCTGTGTCGGAAGAGAATATCTTTAAAATTGAAGCACCTCTTAGCGAAGCGTAACTTGGTATCAGCTTCTTCATGGGTGCTTTTGAGGTCATGAACATCAAGAAATGTAAATTCTGAATTGGTCCTATGGGAAACGATTATTTTTTTGTTGTATTCGGAAGCTACTTCTATCAAT
>JAGDQP010034037.1:0-20347 GCA_022664845.1 Lepisma saccharinum | reverse complement strand
TCAAATGCTTTTGAGGTGTCCAAAAAGATTCCAATTGTGTGGCCACGGTTGTTAAACTGAAGCGTGATTTCTTCAACTACTCGAACAAGTTGTGCAGTGGTGTCGTGTTTAGTTCTGAAGCCAAATTGGTGGTTAGGTAATAAATTTTGAGCTTGTACATGTTCGGATAGACGGATGTGAATTAATCGTTCGAAGACTTTACTAATTGTGCAGAGCAAACTGATTGGTCGATAATTTTGTGGGTAGAGAAGATCTTTTCCGGGCTTGGGTATGGTTGCCACTCTTGCTAGTTTCCATTGAGGTGGAAAGTAACCATATTGGAGAATTGCATTGAATATTCGGGTGATCAGGACTAACATTTTCCTAGGCAGATGTTTGAGCGCTTGTGGAGAAATTCTATCAGGTCCTGCAGCTTTACGATTGTGAAGTCTTTTGATAGCATGTTGTACTTGACGTGGTGTAATTAACGTTGCAGGGTCAAAAGGTTGATCAAAATTTTTGTGATTGAGGTAACGATGAACTTCTGTGATGGTGTCTTCATCGTAAGGTTCAGCATTAACCATAAATTGGGTTTCCAGGTGCTCAGCCAGTACTTCTGCTTTATCATTGGTTGCGTAGACGAGTCCATTTGCTCCATGTAAAGGTCTGTTGATCGTTTTCAGAGTGGTTTTATTAAAAGACTTGATTAAATTCCAAAATTCATAGTTTGGTTCTTGTAATTGTTCTAATTTTGTGGACCACCGTTGTGCTGCTAGTCTTTGTATGCGAAATTTAATTTTACGTGTTAAGAAATTTAAAAGTGCTTTGTACTCAGGATGTTTAGTTTTCTGCCATCGTTTGCGAGTCCATCGTTTTAAGACTATTAGGGCATGAGTTCGTAGGTGCTCTGGATTTAATTGTGGATTGATGTGTGGCTGTGCGGTTGAGGTTGTTGTTTGATTGAGTGCAGTTTTAATAGTTGAAGTGATAGTGTCAACTCCTTTACTAATGTCATCTGGAGAATTTAGTGGTAATTTCGTGTTAGTATTTTGCGCTATGAGTTGACAATAGCGATCCCAGTCGGTGAAATAAATTGGTGGTAGCTGACGGTTTTCATAGTAATGTTGCTGTTGAATGTCCATTAGCACCGGGATATGGTCAGAATCGAGTGCTGATTTTGCATGTGGACCATCTAGTACTGCTATTCCTTTTATGAGTGCCATGTCAAGAACATCTGGTCTGCCACCATTTTTTGGAAAATGTGTCGGTTCTACAGGAGCTATAGGTGTTACATCTAGTCGTGGTAATGCTTGATATAGTGCTTTGCCTGCTTGATTGGAAATTCGAGAATTCCAGTAAGAGTGTTTTGAATTAATATCTCCAGCTATTAAGATTCTATTTCCTAGAGCGCTTATGAGTTGGATGTCTTGAATGCTAAGAGGTGTGTTCGGTGGTTTGTAAGCTGCAATTAGTATGATTGGTGAGTCCTGTGTTTGAAGTTTTGCGCCAGTAGCTTCTATGGAGTGTAGTGCTGGTAAGGTAATTTGATCGATTGGTAAGCAATTTTTAAAAATAATTGCTGTTCCACCTTTTAATCCAGGTCGGTCTGTTCTGAGGATTGTATAATTGGGTATTTTCCATCGATGGTAAGGCTCAAGATGGCTTTCGTTGAGTAGAAATATGTCAATATTGTGTTCCTGCAGGAAATATTTAATTAAATGTCTCTGTGTGGAAACCCCATCTGCATTAAAAAATGTTATACGCAATTGACGTGTTAGTTTGGGTCTATTCTGAGCCATCATCTACTATAGATACGATGATTTGCACTACAGTAGAAAGAGTGACTAATAGTCCTGCATTTGGCGGTAGAGTTGAGAGTCCTTGTTGTACTCTGGTGAGGATCTTCATGAGGTTTAATCCTTGGAAAAGTCGCTTGAATGTATGGTAGAGCGTTTCAATGGTGTTTCCAAAATCCTTTAAATTGGAGAGAGTGATTCCAGCTGTGTCAGATTGATCATTTGAGGTTGTAGTGTCTTGTTCAGATGAAAGTGCTGAAGTAGATGATCGAGGAGTATGCTTATTGTTATTGTTTTGTACTTTGTTTGCAAAGGAATTAGAGTTATTATCTTTAAGAGTTGTGTTTGTTGATTTTTTAGTATTGCTGTCACTAGAGTTGGAAGTTGTTTTATTTGTGGTGTGAACTGAACTGTCCTTTGTCACTAGAGTAGTATTTTTGGTTTGCTGAGAGCGTCGTTGTTCCATTGCGTATTTAAATGTTTTGCACCCTCGGTAATTGGCCGGATGATCACCACGACAGTTTGCACAGAAAGCTGGTGTATCTGGTGGTTTTTTACAGTCTTGGGTATTATGTGCCGCTCCGCATTTAACACACACAGGATCACAAAAGCATGTACTTTTGGAGTGTCCTAAGCGTTGACATTTAAAACATTGCAGAATTTGAGGTGGACGGTAAATTTCAACTTCTACTCTGTAGCTCAATAGGTATTTTAATTCATAAAGTTCTTTGTTCAAAGGACCTTTTGGAAGTGACACTAGAAAGAGAGGATATGGAACTCTTTCTTTTGTTTGTTTATCTTTACCATACATCTGTGTGACTTCGATAGGGTTGTATCCAATGTAAACAAGGTCATCGAAAATGTCTTGTGGTGGCGTATCTATTGGTAGTTTACGTAATACTACTTTGAATGGCCTTTCTTGCTTTGACAATTCCGTAGAATATTGATAATTTTGTTGTTTACAGTAAGATACTAACTTTTCATAATCAGTGCGATTTTTTGTTAAGAATCGTACGTAATCTTTTGCATGTGTTATGTTAGGTCTTTCTTTGCATACCGCTGTGAGAGTTTTAGTAAATTGAAATTTATTATTGATTCCATAAATGTACAGTGGTGGTGGTCTGACGGAATTATTGGTAGTCTTCTCAGATTGTTTAGCATCTTTATCGGTTGTTCCATTTCCATCTAATGGCTGATAGCGATTAGCTGTTTCTATGGGATTGACTGAGTTTTGTAGCTTTCGGACTTTTGCCGAGTGATGTGGTTTTGTCCAGCCTTCAATTTCCATGTCGCTGTCAGTGTCACTGGCAGATATGGCATTTGGATTTGTGCGCTGTTTCCCGTTTATTGATTTTGTATTTGCGGCGTCAACATTTGGAAATTGATCCTCAGAGTGAATATCATATGCACCTTGCATTTGTTCTTCATGTTCGTCATCTGACAAATTTTCATCTGGCTTTCGAAAGTGAGTGGAGGATAATGAAGGATTGGACTGATGATGAACACGTCTAACTAGGTTAGTGTTGGGTATGGTGTAGTATTCAGAATGACGGTTTCGAAAAGAAACAGTACCTGTCTGCTGTATAGGGCTAGCCTCAAGTGGGGCAGCGTCTTTCCGGGTGCGCTTTCCTGGGTCAGTTTCGACCAACACTGTATTTGCTGCATTGTGCAGTCTGGAAGGCTTTATATGGGATTTGGAGGTGGCTGTGGCAGTACCGCCTACATGAGGAGGAATGCTAAGGGAGGACTCTGGAGGGACCGACATATCTTAGCCAATGCCAAGACAGGCGGCGGTGCGAGCCCGGTGGCCCTTAAAAAAGTCCCTAAATTTTGGCCCTTAAAAAAGCTAATTTAAAGGACTTTGAGTGCGATGGGACGGTAAAGATTGATTTTTTACTTTATTTTCGCTTACTTTGTTTGCGTTCGGTCAGCGTTTAGTGGAACCTTTGCTGGTACAACTAGCACTAGCTCCGCATGCTTCGGAACCTATTACTCGTATATATGGGTGCCAACTCTATGTATCCATCTCCTTCTTCATTAAAGCAAACTATCGGCTTCGGAAACTGACTTCGGAAAAGATTTTAGTCCTTGACAACGTCAGCTAGTCTCACAAGCCAGTGACAGTGAGTTGGATCTAACTTGCATGATACTTACTGTGTGTTGCTTTATCAGTGTTGGATATGGAATCAGTGTCTATTAAATGCCACCATATTTATGTATTGTGAAAAGAACCTTTAAGATGGATTCGCCAGTATTTCCTCTATTCGAAAACAGCGTGACATCATTTTACATTAGCGATCGTAACCCTATTCCCCTGCAGGGCTACGATAGTATTAAATACAATGTAGATAATAATTTGCGCACTAGATGACGCCCCAACCTTTTGTCCATCTTTCGTCAAGGTACACGTTTCCTTTCAATTTACCCTAGTCACAAGAGTTAAACTTATATTCCAATCTAACAGCAGTGACCGGTGATCAATAAGCATATTAGACTTATTTTCTATCAAGAAATGTCTTAGTGTGAGTATATATACGCACTGGTGTGTAACTGAAAACATCGTTCAAATACTTACATTTCGTGTATTGTTGGTACTCTCGAATTTTCATATTTAATACAGTAAAATTTTGCATCGTTTCGGTTGACTTGGTGGTCCTACAGGATGTTTTCTTCTTGTATTGTTTTGCTCGTTCACGTAAAGTAAAGAAATAAATTGGTTCTTTAGATTATGGTAAAGATTAGTACGAATCTTTTGCTTTATATCATATATAAATATGATAATTATTTTGGACTTTTTTTTTTTTTTCGAGAAAGAACACAGACTTAAATTTTGTTACAATTAATTTGATATTATTTCTTTGGAGCTCATAAGGAGAGGTGTAACTTCGGTTTATATTAAATATTTGATTTTAATCTTTTTCCTGGGTAGCGTATTTATTGTAATTTCATCTTTTGCATTTGATTGCATTTCCTCTCTTGCCTTTGCCTTCTCTGTGGCTCTGATGTGAGACTGGACGCTTGAATACATCTTAACCATGGAGATATTAAAATATTCTATTTTTGAACTTTATTATTCAGTTTGAACTTTATTTTATTTGTATTTTATATCTATGTAAAATTTCATACTGAAAGATATTGACGTTTACAATATCTATTCGAATGACTAGATTGCCTACAACTACATTGCACAGATCAATTTCGAGAGCCTTTTCAGGTGTTTCCCTCCAATTAGATGTCTAAAGAAAGAAAAAAATGAACGGACACGTCACAATGAAGATAACATTAGAGCTGAGACCGGTCACAGGGTTAAGTTTCGGCCCGGGTCACTGGGTGTAGGCTTCGGACTCGCTTTGGCACGGTGACCCGATTTATACCCGGTAAAGAAGAGAAAAAAAGCAGAGTATTATAATTATTTTCTCTGCTATTGAAACAGAGTTCTTTGACGGACAAAGAATATGACGCCGAAATTCCTAGCTAGTTACAAGTTCCTATCGGGTTATTCGGATCACCGAGTCAATCATGTCATTAGTCGCTCTGTTTGTTAGCGGATGCGCAGATCGTTTTAGCGTGGAAAAATATTGGGAACAAAGATTTTATTCTCGATGCTCATCGTGTTGTTGTTAAAAATAGAGTAATCCAACGACACTCTCTCCTAGTACCTAAGTTTATCTGCTTGTACATTTCTTGCTTTCTTCTTATGAATGGAAGCAAATAGTTGAGGTATTGAACACTGAGAACACTGCAACAACTACACATTGAACCAAATTAAATTCGTTGAAGGCAGCTTGGTAGTTTAATAAAGTACAGAAAGTAAACACTACTGTGTCTCATTTAGTTTATAATCTGTACCGTAGAATGATATTCCCGTAACATCCAAAATTATATTAAACACTGTTTCAAACACTATTTCAAACCCACAGATATTTTGCGAGAAACATAGTCAGTTTTCTTTAAATAGTAAGTTCTTCGAAATACCATAGCGTCATGGCAATTTGATCACTTATTCGCTCAAAAGCGAATTAAAATTTCGTCTTCAGAGTGAATTACATTTTACTCTGAAGTGACAATAATCGAGATGCATACATAATAACGTATGGGACCGCCTCGAGAACGGCGAAGTGTCGCAGTTAGACATAAACAGGACGCGACAAGTCGTTGGTAGTCCGCGGGAGGGATGTACAGCCATGCAGCCTCGATTGTCGTCTACAATTCGGCAGTTGTAGCAGTTGGAGGATACATACTTGACACGAATAACCCGTTCGATATCCCACATGTGCTTGATAGGGTTCATGCCCGGCGATCTAGGGAACTAACTCATGCGTTAGAAATTGCCATAATGTTTCTCGGTGATTTGGCGCATTGTCGTCGTGGAAAATCCCATTGTAAGAAAGGTACATGAAATTCATGATGGGTTGTAGGTTGGTTACGAAGCAGCTGAATCAGTGTCCAGTTCAAGCAAACCAGAGAACACAAATGATGCCAAGTAATCAATCTACATATTCTCAGCCCATGTAAGTCGCCGCAGCCCATAGACAACAACTAGTAGTGGTATTCATTTCGGTCTTCGGCTACGATACCACGTGGAGACTTAAATGCGTTCCAATCACACTTTTGAAACCTAATATACTACTCAATTTTACAATCATCGCAGAGCCAAAGAGCCAATCTAACAAAAATCTATATTTTACAGCTATATTACGTTACTTAGAAATTTTACAAAAACAGTCACGGCTGTATTATAATTATATTATATTATTGAAATAATGTAATATATTTCATGTTATTACACACTTCACTACAATTTGTCTTATAACTAGCGTAAAAAAAGAGGTGTCTCGCATTTCTCTTTTGGAAACTGGATTCACTAAGTATACTTAATATGTTGTTCGATTTAAAAGTACATGTTCAACTGATAACAAACATAATAACTTAGTTACTGTAAAAACATGTACTCCTGCTAGAGTGTACAACACATACGCCTATCAAATTCGTGATATTGCAATTATCTATACCGCTTTTGGTATCCATTCGTTTTTCACTACCTTTTGCAAGAAATTTGGAGAAGGGTGATGGCTACATGGAAAACAGATTAATATTACAATATTTCCACAAGTTGGAATTTGTTGTCTTAATTAAAAGAACACATGTTTATAAAGCTGATTAATACCAATTTATGACAAAATCGTATTCGTTTCATGTGTAGTTGATTGTAAAATCTAATATAGGTAATTTGTATAGAGCCAACATGCAAGACGTTTTTAATTATTACGAGTAACAAACCTCTGCCTTGAAGAATTTAGGAAGATACTGTAATTGGAAGAAGATATTGAAATTCAATTCTGGTCATTAGGCAACTTTGGCTTAGACTGCCATCGGTTCGGGTAGGGAAGAGGATATTGAAAGTGCGTGAGGACCTATCTAGTATGAAGATAACATCCCGAATTTGTTTGTTGTAAGCGAGGGAAAGACCAGCATAAATTTAAGCTGGGATGGACTGTGGCTTGGATTAATCCTAAAATATTCCAATTGTTGAGTCAAGACTTTTCTAACTAAATGATCGGTGCTCGATACCAATAATTTGAAGCGTCTTTAAATGGTAGTCCCGTGTGCCAAAGTAATGTATATTTAAGAATGTATCCTTGAAATATTTAGAGAAAAAAATCTTGATAAAAATGTACACACTACCAATACATTCTTGCTTATTACGAACGTAGTTCTCTATATTTCAAAACAATTTATCGTGCATGTGAATATCAGCACCACGATATTTGTTAAATATATGTTTGGCGGTAACGCGATTTGTCCTCTAGTTTACAAATAATGTAATACCAGTGCTTGTGCTATGATGAAACTTTCTTTAGTGTTTATTGCTACAGTTATTATTATCCCTTAGTTATTATCTTATTAGTTTTCTCCTTACTAAATAGGTGTCAGAAAAAAACTTTAGTAAAGAATTTTCCACAAAATAAGGCAAATGTGCAGCAGATAGTATGCATTAGCTCGAAAGCTGACTTATTGTTTTCTTGTTTGAAGCGAGATTTAAAATAACCTGTTCATTTATAAAACAGGAATATATGTTGTAACTAATGTCTTAACTCTTTTTAGTTTATTTATGGACGAGAATGATTACCTGGAAAGCATTTTGTTATACGTACGGTTTATGCAATTTGGTATTTCGGTTAATTCTTAGATTTAATGAAGATCAAAATTATGCTAAGTGCAGAGACGTCGAAATTAAGGTAGTCAGTCAGTCAGTCAGATAATTGGGCTGGTTTATGAGAAGTGAAGTGTCGAGCGTTAGCCCATGACTTCAATGTGAAGTAGGATGACGTTGATGAATGAGACGTAGAGAAGTTGTGGAGGACGCAGTGTCGCAGTCCTGGAAGCATTTGAGATTAATTAAAATTTATGGGAGTTATCCTGCTGTCATGGCTACAGTTTGAGGAGAGAGCAGGAGTGTTCGATTGTCAGCAAGGCAAGATGGAAGATATTGTCAATCAGGCTAAGATTTTGGGCTTCAATAAAATTGGACGTATGTGAAATGGATTAGGTAGGATGAGGCATTTTGTGGATGGAACGAGGTGGGTTTGGAGTGCCAATGTTCTGTAAAATTGCATGTGGAAAATGAGACATTCTGAGCCAGAATGATCGGCATTGTGCATTTATGACATATTTCAGAAGCGGGATGTCGAGGTCATCGCTCAGTTGAAGTAGAGAAGTGTCACGGGTGTGACCAGTTATCATACGAGCAGCTCTATTTTGTACACGTTGGAGAAGCAGGTGGATTTAGCCGAATGTTGCCATACTGGAGAAGCATAAATTAACTTTGGTCTGATCATCATTAGATAAACGTGAAGTCTGGCTTTCATTGAGAGACCATTGTTATTATTGATGATGGGATACAAAGCACAAGTACGTTGAGTGGCTTTATTGGCAGTATTGCGAATATGGCTGTTGAAGGTGAGGCGACGATCAAGTTCATCTCCGAGATACGTTGCGCTTTCACTATAAGGTAGCTGAGTACCAGAGAAGGAAAGTGAATTCGGTGGATTACATCGTCGTTTAGTGAAATGAACTACAGTGGTTTTGTCAGGATTGACTTTGAATCGCCATTTGGTTGTCCATAATTCCATAAGGTCCAGGTGTTGTTGAGCGTATCTGAGAGCAAAGCTGATCTGATGGGATGATGCAGAAATTACTTTATCATCTGCAAATGGGGCGATAAGAGTATGTGGATGTGTAGGTACATCAGCGACATAGAGATTGTAGAGTATGGGAGCCAGAACGGAACCTTGACGAACACCGGGTTCAATTTGATATTCATCAGACTGTTTAACATTATGAGAAACAAGGAAAGAATGGCGATGTAGATAAGATTGCAAAATCCTTAGGAAATGGTGTGGAAAGCCTTGTAGATCCAATTTGTAGAGCAGACCTTCGTGCCAGACTCTATCGAAGGCCTTAGATGTGTCAAGGAAAGTGCCAAAAGTATGGCTACGTCTATTGAATTGGAGGGTCATTTCTTCAACGGTGCGTACCAGTTGTGCAACAGTATCAAATTGTGGTCGGAAAACAAATTGATGAGTGGGCAGAAGGTTATTTTCCTGTACAATTGTAAAGAGTCGTTCCTTTAGAAGTCTCTCAAATAATTTACTAATCACCGACAGGAGACTAATAGATCTGTGGTTTGGGGGGGTAAAGTGGATCTTTACCTGCTTTAGGAATCATGATGACTTTCAATACCTTCCATTGCATTGAATAATTTAGTCAAAAGGACTAGCATCTTCCTTGGAAGGTGTTTTAAGGCCGTGGCCGGTATTATGTCTGGGCCCGATGCACTACTACCCCGAATTTTGCAGATGGTGTGTTGAACTTCTCGAGGTGAAGTTAAAATGGTCGGATCAAAAGGTTGGTTGTAATCAATGCTACATAGATGACGATGAACTTGACGAATAATATCCTTATTATAAGGTTCTGGATTTAGGCTGAATTGTGACTGTAATTGATCAGCAAAAACTACTGCTTTGTCTTGGTTGTTGTAAACAAGGCCTCTAGCGCCATGCAGTGGACGATTTTGTAAGTGCTTTTGTGAGATTCCAAAAGTCAT
Organism: Lepisma saccharinum; assembly: GCA_022664845.1. Classification (NCBI taxonomy): domain Eukaryota; kingdom Metazoa; phylum Arthropoda; class Insecta; order Zygentoma; family Lepismatidae; genus Lepisma; species Lepisma saccharinum. The sequence goes on along the minus strand of JAGDQP010034037.1, from coordinate 10,465 downwards.
GATTTGGTTTTGGAAATGTTTGTAGTTTATCAGACCAATGAATATAAAGCAGTCTTTTTATCTTTGTCGGATACGTCTCTTAAGGTTATTCCAGATTGTTTTATATTGCGGATGTCTGTTTTGATGCCATTTACGTCGCACCCAACGTTTGAGGAAAATGAGAATTCGTGTGCGCAGGTCATCTGGGTGTGTATCCTGTTTGTTGAGTGCCATATTTCTGGAAGAACTGGTTGTTAAGAATAAGGCAGATCGAATATTAGCTGTAATGAGGTCAACTGCTTGATTGATATCCTGTGAAGAATTTAGATGAAGGTTACAATCCGTGGTACGTACTAACGTGGCAGTATAGTTGTCCCAGTTTGTGGTATATATCAACGGTAGATCTTTCTTCTTAATGGACTGAAGGTGATGAATCTTAAGGCAGATAGGTATCAGATTCGAGTATACATTATACTAATCTTTATAGTTTTGTACATACTTGGAAATCATTTATATCACAGATTTTCTGGAGAAAGTTTGTAAAAAAGGTCAGTAAATCATTAATTTGGAATGATGAATCGTCGTAAACGAAATTCACTATGGCAAAATTCATACAGTCTTGTATACCTTTTGTAGCCGTTCCGAGAAGATCTTACATGAGAGTTTTACCCAGCTATCAACTTTGAATGCAAAAGCAAAGCTGAAATTGTAATGTAAAGTGTTTCAAAATTGTTATCTGAACAATCAATACAAAGTTTTATCCATATAATATTTGTTTGTAAAGGTTATTAATGTCATATAGCCATATTTGGGGATAATGTTAGTTCCCTTCCTCTACTTCAAGTTTTTATATGTAAAGTAACCAAAACATACTTCTCTCGGATTACATAGGAATCGTATCCTACTATCCGAGTAGCTCAGTAGCGATATATGAGTGAGAAAGGAATTGCGTACTGTATTGATCTGATAATTTTTAGGGGCTCTGACATGTGAGTATATTTCGGTGTGTTGAAGTAAAAAAGTTGTATCATGTAACATCTTTAACAAATTTAGGAGCATATATAGTAGGAAGATAAACACTATACTGTCGCAGTACAGCCTTGTAAGATAAAGGATAAAATGAATTTTATGGGCGGTAACAGTACTATGGCTTACGCAAGTCCCGATACGGGGAAGCCCCTTATCTTGGTCATGTCAAAACTTAGCTGTTTATTAATTAAAATAATAAATCATATTAAAGATGAAGAAGTAAAAGGTCTTCACAAACAGTCTAGTGGTGAAAATGGCCAGTATAGCGAATAATACATACGAAAGGTGTATAGAGTCTTTCTTATCAAAAAGTAAAACAAGGAAGGCTGTAAATGGGCCTTCACAAGATAAAACAAAAATACACTATAGAACTTAACAGCTAAGGGGCATAATCAGATAAAATAAACGGAAATCATAAAACTCTGCAAAACAAGTAAAATTATTACCTTTTGAGTTTAGGTTTATATCTCGGTTTCCCTTTCCTTCGCACGAGATTAAAATCCATATCCATCAGGTGGTCCTCAATCATGTCGGTAGTCAAAGATGAACTGGGTTCGATAGTATGTCCAGACTCTTCCTGAGCTAATTGAGTAGACAAAACGTTCGTCAGAGTCTTAATGCTTGTAGCGAGAGGCGAAGTTCGAACTAATTTGGAGACTTTATAGGGACTAAAAGTAGTCTTAACCCGTGGAGTCCTAGAGCTCTGCACAGGTGTTTTCTGTACCTGACTCTGCGTCGGCATATTGCGAGGAGTCTCCGATCCTTTGGGCGGCTTCGGAGGGTCGTCTTGCACATCAGACTCTGTTTGTGTTGATACATTAACTGTCTGCGTACCAACCGAGATAGTTTTAACTGCTAGTCTGGCTACAATATGTGAAAACGCAAGAGGGAAGGGTGACTCTCTTAATCGACGTTTAGCATCACCAGCAGATATTTTCTCTATCACCATCAGCTCTCTAATTCGTTTTTCCTCTTTAAAGACCGGACAGTCACGCGACCAGGCCGTGTGATCACCCTTGCAGTTAACACGCTGAGGTTTCAGTGATGTGCAAGGATCCGCACCATGGCTACTGGTACAGCATATTGCACATACAGCAGAGGTCACCTTACACGACGTGCTGGTGTGTCCATAGTGCTGGCATTTAAAACACCGGAGCGGACTAGGTATATAAGGACGGACAGGTAAGCAATAGAAAGCTGCCTTCACGTCCCTGGGAAGCTGTGGGGTGGCAAACGTCAAAATTAGCGAGCTCGTGGGTTGGAGTTCGCCACTCTTTCTTGTTTTAATTCATCGAACATTGACGACACCTTGGCTGGCAAGTTCATTCTTAATCTCCTCTTCAGGGACATCTTGCAAATCCCAACAAGAAATTACGCCCTGAGCAAAGTTCATTTGACGGTGTGGTTCAATTTGAACTTGAAACTGACCTAGTGACTTCAATTTAAGGAGATTAGTAGTTTGTTTATCGCTAGACGTCTCCACTAAGGGTGTGCCGTTGCGAAGCTTTTTAACATGTTTGAGTTCGCAGGCAACATGAGCTAGTAGCCTTTGTATGATGAAAGGGATAATCCCTCCAAACCACCTGGATTTTCTGTCTCATTCTTATCTTTTATTACAAGATGTCGCGTGATATTCGGTACGATACTTGTCTGTTCCTCTACTGCAATTTTCTCTTCTTTGTCACTGGTTAATTCAGTAGCTGCATTGCTTGCCTACCTTCTTGCTTACATCAGTGACTTTATCTTCATTCTGTCTCTTTCTCTCTTTCTCCGAAGGCGACTTATTAGGATGTGGTGGAGCCATGATGAATGAAAGCCGTAAATGCCCACACTTCTCCGTCTTCGTTCTGAGGAGCCAACGAGGCTGCCGGGTACTACCCTCATCACCCTTGTCCAATGACGAGGCGAAGTCCAATGACTTGGCGTCGAAATCACTTGCACTCCCGACTGATGAATACTTGGGATACCCACTTCCCCCAGTGGTGGCGAGACCAAAGGTCCAAAGAGCTCCCCAATGGCGCACTTCCCAGTCTCAACGAGCTAGACCATCCAATAATCTGCTGCTAAGAACTAGGCGGTATCCAATGGTTCCGCCCCCTTTCCTCGGGTCCCAGGGGCCAGTGTCAATGAAAGTACATCCTATCACATCCCTGAGCATTGCGTGGAGGTGCAAGTCGCAGCACAAGAGGAGATGAAATAATGAGTCATCATTGGAAGAAAAATGAGGTGAACGTAAATTAAACTCATCTCTGCTGGTCCTCCTTTCAAGCAGCGTAGGTGTTTATCTGCGAGGGCTGATTGCAGCCAGCAAAAGCCAGCTGGACGAGTACAGCCTTGTAGTTCACAATCCGACGAAGAAAAGAAGAATCGCAGCATACAAATCTAGAATGATGAGCAAGAGCTAAATTTTGGACTAGATGACCAACGTGGCAGCCATCTTGAAAATCACCATATTAGATGGAGTTTTTATTTTAAATACTAGATGGATCCTGTGGCATATCAACCAACACGAGAATATTCCCAGAAAGTTCTGCCGGTAATATATTTGGCCTACCTGTTACGCTGTCGGAGTTATCTTTACTGAAAATTTCTAGTTTATGCGTATATTTATCCATCAGCAGCTTAACTCTAACACCGTTAGACTTAGGTCTACTGTAAAACATGGAGTGGCTTTTTGGGAACATTCTCCTATTGTTTCAGATGTCACACGATCCACTACCCGTTAAACAATGAATTCCATCCAATATGTAGGATTTAAATATGGCGGGCACGATGACCATGTGCCCAAAATGTAGACTTTTACCACCATTCCACATTTGTATACCACCATGAATTATTTCCTTGACGGATTGTACTGTGAATTTGGACTCATTCTGTAGTTACAAATATCCATAACAGGTATGGCAAATTGATGGCGACAAAAAGTGTTCAATTTTGAACTTTGAGCCCCCAAAAAAACAATAGATTTCGTACTAATTTTCAAAACACTTTTCTGACCATTAATTTTGTTGACCACTGTAAATTTTAAATACCTTTAGTCCCAAAGCAGTAAATAACGTAAAATTATAGTGTTTTAATTACGCCGAGCTATTTTAAAAGACATCGTTTGCACATTAAACTGCTATTTTCTTAACACTCTTACAGTTTGAAATATCATAAGATAATACGAAATTGTTTAATATTAAATTCTGTATCCAACGCCATATACGACATTTATTCAATTTTCAAAATTTGAATTTTTTTATTTCTTTGTGTCTTGAAGTCTTTAAATTGTTATATTTTCAAAGAAAAATGTTTTCAAATCAATTCCAAATTATTTTTGTGCGATACTGTGAACAAAACGTTAGTATAGCAAACGCAAATTTGATTAGTAACTAGAAATTGTAGTTAATATTTATCTATTTAGTTGACAATGTTTTTTTTCTTGATTTTTTTTGTACTTCCTTCCGAGGAAAGACAGTTTCTGAAATTTGGATTTTAAGAATAGTTTAGTAAGTAATGAGTTTGGTCTGTTAAATTTCTAAAATCTAGAAACATTAATGCATCAGGTGGAATGCGAAATCAGAAATTTGGAGATGTTGAAATGATGTTTCACATCAGACGACTTCCGTAGTCTGAAAACCTGCCTTCGCGTGAGAATTTTTGTTCATCCCTATTTTTAATATTAGGAATTTTAATTGTTTTTTATGTATATTTCAATTCCCATGGGTGTAGCGGAGCCAGGTCACCGCGCCGGTAATTTTCTCAGATATCAAGGAGCGGACTTTCTCTTTGTGTTCATTAACGTAATACTGATTGTTCAACGTTTTTTTCTTAACGTAGAAAGTATGTAGTAAACCACCAAAAACCAGGACGCCTAGTAAGTTTACATTAAAGAGGGTTGGTTATTAACCGTGCCATTGTCTACGTAAAAACTATAACGATTGAGGGAGCTCGACAGATTATTAAGGAAAATAATAAAAGTTGTATCCTGGCTACATCTCTGTTGGCACAATAGATTATCCCTGTAGTATGAGTGTCATTTTTGACATAGGGTAAAGGTACAATCAGCGTGAAAAGTTTGTTCGTAGTGGTATTATCTCACCCCAAATATCTTTATAGTCGGTAGACCGTTTTGAGTACAGATTTTGTTAGCGTTACAGATAAGGACTCAAATCAACCAATCAGTTTAAATGTTTTTTCGAAGAAGAAATCTTACGACTGGGTACAACTTTTGACGCTTACCGTACATACATATACTTATACAGTAATAGAACATGGAATTTATAATACTAACTGGGATCGCTACTGTCAACTTCTGGCGCACATTACTAATCCACAAATACCGTTAAATTCTCCAGAAGACATTACCATAGGAGTTGATACCATCACTTCTACAATCAAAACTGCACTTCACCTAACAACAACCTCAACTAATCAATCATATCCAAATTCACAACTTCCTCCTGAACAACTAAGAACTCATGCCCTCATTGCATTAAAAAGATGGATTCGCAAAAAATGGCAAAAAACAAGACACAGTGAATACAAAGCACTATTAAACTTCTTAACTAGGAAAGTAAAATTTCGACTACAGCGGTTAGCAGCTCAACAGTGGTCAACAAAACTGGAACAACTCAATGAACCTAATCACGATGTTTGGACTTTAATTAAATCCTTCAACAAAAACAATCTCAAAACAATAAACAGACCTCTACATGGTGTCAATGGATTAGTGTATAATTCCTCTGATAACGCAGAAGTACTGGCTGAACATTTACAAACTCAATTCATGGTCAATGCTGAACCATACGATGAAGAAACCATTACTGAAGTTCATCGCTACTTGCGCCAAAAATCATTTGATCACCCTTTTGACCCAGCCACGCTTATGACTCCACGACAAGTACAACTAGCAATCAAAAGACTCCACAATCGAAGAGCTGCAGGGCCAGATAAGATATCTCCACAGGCATTAAAGCATCTGCCAAGAAAAATGTTAGTCTTAATTACTCGCATCTTCAATGCAATCCTACAACATAGTTACTTCCCACCTCAATGGAAGCTTGCACGAGTGGCAAACATACTCAAACCCTACAACGATTTACTTTATCCTCAAAATTATCGCCCAATCAGTTTTCTTTGCACAATCAACAAAGTTTTTGAACGTTTAATTCACACTAGACTATCGGACCATGTACAAGCTAGAAATTTAATACCAAACCATCAATTTGGCTTCCGAGCAAAACACGATACAACTGCACAATTTGTTCGAGTGGTAGAAGAAATCACGCTTCAATTCAACAATAGAGGACACACCATAGGCATCTTTTTAGACACATCCAAAGCTTTTGACCGGGTTTGGCACAGTGGATTACTTTACAAACTCAGTATTATGGGATTCCACGATCAATTTCTTCGCCTACTACAATCTTATCTTGAAAATCGAAAGTTCTATGTCCATTACCAAGGTTATGATTCCACCATACATCCAATTACTGCTGGAGTACCTCAAGGATCTATACTAGCACCACTGCTCTTCAATCTATATACCTCCGACATTCCCACACATCTTCATATTAAATTAGCCACCTTCGCAGATGACACAGCTATTTTCGCATCCTCACGTAATTTACGTTATTCACACCTCTATGCACAACGTCACTTGGACTCAATTGAAACATGGACCACTAAATGGAGGATGAAATTAAATGCTGACAAAACAACTGTAGTACATTTTTCCAAGCGATACACTGGCATACTTCAACCTCTCACACTTTTTGGAACTCAACTGCCATACAGCACTTCTGCACGATATCTTGGCGTTGATCTTGACCGCACATTACGCTTTCAACCACATCTGAAAACAGTAGCCAATAGATCATTAACTCGACTTCTTGCACTCTATCCGATACTCCACAGTCGTGAACTCACGCTGCAAGCAAAACTGAATGTATATGTTATGATGATTCGTTCCATCTTAATCTACCTGCATGGCAACATATAGCCAAATCTCACCTGTTACCACTTCAACGTGTACAAAATCGTGCAGCTCGAATGATTACTGGACATAGCAGAGACACAAGAATAATTCAACTACATGAAGATCTATCACTACCACTACTTACAGAAGTCATTGACTCTAACTGTCGTTCATTTTGGCACCGTATGACCAACTCTCCTTACCCAACCTTACATACCATTGGAACCGCCCAACCTCTCAGACATACCCATCGCATGCCTCATCCCAGATAATTATACTTTTCAAAACTCCGATTCATGATTTAAACACTTTTATGGAAAGACTTTAAACACCCAGCCTCACTGCAAACTAATAACATCTTAGCCTCGCTACGCAAATCTCTCCTTTCTCCCACCCTCGTCACAAAAGTTAACAAAATACTTCAAATCTCATGTTTAGTAATTATAATTCCACAAAATTCATTTTTCACAATGACTGCCTTAGGGATGCGACAGTTGCTCCCTAATCAATTCAGATTATTAATATTTATCTCGCCAAAATTCAAAACAATTGGAAGGCATGAGCAAAAATGCCCGAAACTTCACTTTCCAATCCGTCATTTACTCTGACTGACTGACTGACTGGTATTTGTCATCCTCGTGCTCTAACTAACCATTCGTGAGGCGAGCACAACAGTACTATTTTCCTTACTACTACGCCACTGGATCCTTCTCTATAAAACAAAATTATAATATTTGAGAGACATTAATAAATTCAACTAGTTCAAATATCGACATTTGGATATTGTTTCCATGTGCTTTATTCTTGAATGTGACTCCTGTACTATGTCTACTATAGGTTGAGAACCGCTATCCATGAATAAAGGATGTTAACGATACAGACAAATGTTAATAAGACAAAACTGTAACTTGACGCTGTACAATACCAAATAATATTCAGTTTTCAAATTGCTTATTTCTCCGCGGCCAGATGGCAGTATGATCTATTAACATATTTTAGCAAAAAGACCGAAATAATTATTTTGAACGTAAGCGTTATATTCAGAATTTAATGCAATATACTGTACGTTTAACCAGTACTGTACTCAGTTTGATAAACTCTTATTGTGCATACCTAATTTTAGACGCATTCGTAAGTACTGGTAAATGATTTTGAAAGCAATAGAAGTAAAACGAAAGTCGCGTTCGAGGCTATACAGGTAGTTAAATATTAGCCATAATTTTCTTGAAGTTTCATATATTATTTATTCATCCCGCCAAAATTCATTTCATTTGGAAGTCATGGGCATCACAGCTCGACACTTCATACGCAAATTTTAAAAATGCCATATTTTTCCTTCCTTCCTTGAAGTATCTATAGTACAATTACATGAGGATTTGGAATTGCCTCTTCTGAAAGATGTCATATCTGCACAGTGTCGATCATTCTGGATAAGAATGGCACAATCTCCACATGTTACCTTACATAACATTGGCACATCCTTACCTCCACGAAATACACATAAAATGCCACATCCACCCTAAACAGAACATATACCTACCATTTTCTTGAAGTTTTTACCATCTTAGCCTGACTGATCTGAACTAACATCTTGCTTCGCTGACATAAAATTTTAAAACTCAGAGATGCGACAGTTGCACTCTGTCAATTCATATATTTTTATTCAATCCCGCCAAACTCACTTCATTTGGAAGTCATGGGCATCAAAGCTCGACACTTCAGTCTCAATTAAAAACGCCATATTTTCCCTTCCTTCCTTCCTTGAAGCCCACCAACTAAGCCTGACTACCAATTTTTTTAACATCTTGCCTTGCTGACCATTGATTCTCTTTAGAGTTGCGACAGTTGCATTCTAATAAAACAAATACGTTCTTTCATTCCCGTCATCTCAACTCAAATAGAAGGCATGGGATCACGCCCGGAACTTCATTCATTCAAAACGTCACATTTTTCCTTCCTTCCCACATCACGCCATAACAATCACATGGAAGTCATGAGTTTTTAGCTCGAAACTTCGCACATTGAAAGTCATCATATTTCTGCGGTTCTGTCACTGTGCAGTTGAGTAATAGGTTCCGAAGCGTGCGGAGCTCGTGCTACTTGTTCCAGCAAAGGTGCCAAGAACCGCTGACAAAACGTAAACAAAGCAAACGAAAATAAAGTAACAAAACACCTCCAAGCCCTTTATCGCAATCCAAGTCCTTTAAATCTGCTTTTTTTAGGGCCAAAATTCAGGGACGTTTTTAGGGCCACCGGCTCTAACCGAAATTTGCCTAGTCGTCGACCGGGCCATGTCGGACCCCCCAGAATCCTTCTCTACCCCCCTTCCACTGTAGCTACTGACGCTACTGCCACTCCTACTAATCAAACAATGATTGCAAGTCAAAAGAATACTAAATCAACCAAAGCCAATGGTCGCAAGCCCGACAATCGACATCGAAAAGGCACTGCCTTTTCAACCACACGTCCTATATTTAAGACAGGTACCATCAACTTTAGAACTCATCATCCTGACCGCTACATTATTCCTAACACAAACCTAGTACGCAAATTTAAAACGAAATCAAATCCTAGTCCTTCTCAAACAAACAATTGCGAGAACAATGAGTCTTCCTCTGATAATCAGCAAGAAGAGCAAATGCAGGCCACTTATGACATCAACTCAGATCATGAATTTCCTGACATCAACACTGCTCAGAACAAACTGCGTCGTACCACTCAGCATCGTAGTAATCCAAATACAATATCTCCTAGTGATACCGACACCGATATGGAAGTTGAGGGTTGGACAAAACCCCGTATATGACCAAGGTACGTAAAGTTCAAGAGTCTGTAGCCACGATAGATACCAAAAATCGATACCAACAATGACGACAATGAACCTGAGAAAACTAAAGTTACCTTTGTCAATGTAACAAGTAATCGGCCCGCAGGGCCACATAATGGACTTCTGGCCTTTATGGCCACTTTCGTCCTTTGATTTATTTTCATAATTGTGTAATTAATAGTTTTTTATATTTTGATTAATTGAATCGGGTCCAGAACGAACGCAACAGCACCCACCACAACAAACACCAAGATCATCCACCAGGCTTCCTCATAGTGCAGTAGATATGAACCAAATAATGTGAAAATATTTCATGACTGGCTACAAGCGGGAAATTTTTCAGGATAAAAGTACACTTGTAGGAGGTCTGAAAAACACCGGGACACAAGCTGGTAGTGACGTCGTATGGCCACAGTGACGTCACAAACATGGCCGACCATCTGAAACTTTAAACTGGAATAACTCAGCAACCGTTGATCCTACGGACTTGATCCATGCACCGTTGGAACCGGAATCACAAGCACTACAAATCATTATATCAGAGTCATATTCGTAAAATAATATATTCATGGAGAAATTTGAATATTTTAATTTTTTGCATCAGTTTTTGTTGACATTTCTGCATTTCAACACACAACGGACTCACAAATCAGAAGATCTCAGAAATC
>JAGDQP010034036.1:1873-20347 GCA_022664845.1 Lepisma saccharinum | reverse complement strand
TAACCTTTTTGGAACTAGAACACGATCTGGAAGCTTTTGCGCAGTATCTCATACAAAATATCCTAGAGACTTTGGCTACGCCAAATTTGGTTGGAATATTATATTACAATTTAGAATTTTAGATTAGTGGATGGTATTGTGACTTCACAGTGAGTTTTCGAACATGGTGAACTTTTTCAATTTTATCTGCTTGAAAAATAAATACAAATAATTTACTCAACCTAATTTGACAAAACCTGTATAATTTTGCAAAGCAGCATAAGTCACATATATTGCGTAAGTAATTACCGCATTAATTTCGATCTATTTTTGGTTTATCGTCCCACAGTAGGGCTGAGTAATGGCGTCGTACACATACTGAACTTTTATTTGCTTCTGCTACATAAAATCTTCGGTAATATGTTAACAGACTACAGAAAGCTAAGCTAGGATCGAGTACGTTCCGATAAAATCTCTGCCCTGGAAGAAAATATTATCGCCCTAGTAGTTAGGAAGTGTACATATATTTACATTAAATAAATAACATAAAATGATTAAGGAAAACGAGAGTATAAATGAAAAAAATGAAATAGTGACAATAAAAATCAGAAATAATATCCATTTATATCAATGTGTTAACTTTAATTTGAGAGACCGTAAACACGACTGACATCTGTTAAAAATAAAGTGGTTTTCTATACAGTATTAATATATGAGAAATAGTAATAAATATGTATACTTTCTGATAACTCAATGTAGAATATAGTTTTGATTCTACATTGAGTGGAATGATTCTACATTCTACACTATTTTATAAGAACTATTTCGGTATACCTTGCAATATAAATTATGATATCAGATAACTAATTATTTACTGCAACTTTTTTTATTTATTAAGGTACAGTGACATATACTTACATAATATCCTTACTGATTAAAAGAGAGAGTTCGAATTTTTGCGCACCTTACCATTTTTAGCTGTTTACTCAATTTTTCTATAATGGTGTATGAGATCTTCAAATAATGGCGAGTAAAAGCATACTGTTGTGTTAGTAAATACAACAATTTAAATTCCATTGTTACGTCAAGGCTGATTGAATTCAACAATCTGAGGCGTTAAGGAGTCACATCCAAGCAATAATAGTGAAGTTATATCTAAAGCTGAAGTAGTAAAACCATTTCTACTTTCTTATGGCTTTTAATATCCAAGTTGATGATCATAAACATCAACTTGCTTTCATTATTTTATGACTCTTTGCTTTTATTATGTTTACCTTCCAATGTATGCCGAATATACTTGTTAGGATTGACATTCTTAATATTTACTGTACGTGTGTCTCCTCTAAAGATAGATATCATTAACTTAATAACTGTATACTTGCTTCTTACATAGATCATGGTGTTTTCCATAAGATATTTCACACACTGTGGTCATTTTAATAAAAATACGGTAAACGTGACAAATTGGCAAGAAAGAGAAATTGAGAATAGGGAGCAACTGAACGTAACACTTTATAGTACAGTGCAATTAAGCTGAAATATGACGTAACCTAGACGTTTAAGAAGAAGAAGAAACCTACTAAATTGTGTTGTATATATCAGTCTTATTAACCTACATAAAAATCCTTTGTTCATTTGGGCCATTTTGAAAAAAAAATATTCCACCATCTTGGATTTTGCATCTGCGCTTAGTTTATGAGACTTAACTTCTAGATAAATAAACTTACAAAGCTGGTTCTCTCCTTATTGCAATTCAAATATTACTGGCAGATACTAATCAGTGTTAGCTAATACATATTTCCAAACCTCGTACATGCCATCAGAGCCAAAATGTGGGGAAATATTCGAATGAAAGTTTTTGAAAATTTTATAAGCATTAAAATGATTTACAAATTGCCATTAGCTGCATAATTAGACAGGTCCAGAAGTGAAAGTTTTTGACTATTACGATGTAATTTGTACTGTTTTGCTTTTTTGGTGCATTTTAATCAACATAATCCGAACATCAATGTTACCACTCGAAAAATAGGGGAAGAGTGGCCGCTACCTTGAATTCAAAATGACGGCGATTAAAAAATTGAAAAATTTCTAAATGCCCAAAGGTAGTCGATATGGGTATCAAATTAAAGGAATTTTATTGGAGAACATACGTATGTGCATTAGAGTTCTCCAAAACCTCCTATGTGGCCGCCATTTTGAAACAAAATGGCGGATTTGTAAAAATCAACAACATGCAGAAAGTATTATGAAGATCGACAATATGATTGTCAAATTAAAGGAGGTTTTACAGATAAACACATATTTGTCCATTAAAGTTCTCTAAGCCCATTCACGTGACTGCCATTTTGAATTAGATATCACGCAACGGTAAAAACAAGAAAAATAGCATTACTATTCAATGGAAAGCCATTAACAATTGTGTAAAAAATAATGGATTGAAAACGTGTTATTAACAGCACATGTAATGAACAGTTGTATTAAAATATAAAGAATTATTTGGCTTCATGTCATTTAGTCCTTGGATTTGGATAAAGTTTGGGTTCTTAAGGGTTCTCTTTGGCTTTCACTATACTATCTAGTAAATTTCAGTGTCAGTTACGTACTCTTTCTCATCAAATTCACTTCTATCATAATCACTTGTATCATCACCACTGAAGTCACGCTCCTCTCAGGTTCAGGTTTCTGCACAAACATTTCGTTCGAAGATAGTTGAGGTCCATCATACCAAAGAGGTTCCCATGATCCACTCCTTCTTTTCCATCCATTTTCGTCAGGATTTAATTCCGGTATTAATGGTTTCATTGATCTTTTCCAGATGTACACAATTAAGTTGACTCTCTTCAGATGTTCTTTGACACTCATTGGGTCTTGAGGAAGAGTCTGCGTTGTTCTGTTTCGCTTTTGGTTTTTGTACAGTCGGATTCGAGTTTTGACGTAGTCTTCATCCTCTTCCGACCGTAATAAACTTGCTGGATGAATTTCTTTCCAATAGCGTGTACCTCGGGTGTAAGATGAGACTCTTCTCCAAATTTATCTAAACCTTGCCCCAATTCTGTTTTGTGAAGTCACTTTTTGATTACTGCAATTTTCGAAATTTTAAGTAGAAATGATGTCCAATCAGAGCCTGTAATAGCATGCACAGACATTATAGATTTAGACAAATGAGGCCCTAAAAAGGAGCAGATTAGCATACCTGTTATGATCAAATTTGAAAAGCAATGGATAAACATTGTCTTTCTCGTTGAGTCTGTTATATGCATGGATACTAATGACTAACACATTAGTATCTTTAGAGAAAATCACAACAGATGTCACTGGAAACCGTTGAGGCATGCTAAATCAGTCGAGTATCTGCCTCCTCGTGATTGCATATTTCATTTCATTTCGTAAGTTCATAAGGACTTAAAGTCCAAGAGTCCTCACCATCTGTGACAACTACTGGATATTGCAGTTTTTCCCTAATTGATTTTTTTTTTTCAAAATTCTACCTTGAATTTTGTAAGCTCAGATTTGTTCTCGCTACTTCGAAAAAAATCTCTCCAATTTCTCCCTTGAGGCATGGGTGTTTCAGCTAACCCTATATAAACTCGTTTTCCAGCTTCTCCTCTTCTTCATCTTGCGCAATTTTTATGCTTTCCTTGTGGTATACATCAAAAACAATATGGACAGCAAGAGCTGAGAGTGAGTCTGGTGAAAAACATGATGTAAGTACTGCCAGACCATATTTACTCCAATTTTTTTTTCGGCTGGTCAGTGTTAAAAGTTGACATACCATCAATCAGCCATGTGGCATTCTCTGGAGCACGATTTCCTTCAGTTTTTCCTTCTTGTATCAACAAAATTTCGAAGTTTAGCTTTATCACCAATTCTCATGCTGCCGTCTGGAACAGCAATTGATAGTGGTAAGCTGGTCACGCAATGTGAAAATGCTTCCTCTTTGTCTGGATACTGAGAATAAAGTAACCCAAAGGCTTCTTTGTCTTCCATGATTATTTTTACAGTTTATATTGTCTTCTTCTTTTTCAAGTCCAATCATAGGATTCTTATGCTTGATGGGTGCAAAAAATCTACTTGATTGGACTTCAATCTCTCTTTTATGAAGGTTTCCAGCTGTATTTTTCCTTCGCAATGAGATCGCAAAAAAATATTGTACTAATTTTGATGCACTTCAAATCCTGTACATATATTCCTGGCTGGATCTTTAAAAACATTCTTATATTTTCTTAGCTCACGGAGTAGACAGGACATATGTTTTTCATTTAGCGTAGCAGCAGCTAAAGTCTTTTCGGAATGGATAGCTTTAGTGCAAGTCATAGTTCTTTCTTCCAGAAATTTCCTTAATTTTGCTAATGAGTGTGCATTTATCACAAAATTGTCGGCAGCTTCAACAGATGCACTATAGCCGCCTCTGTGAGGTCCCTCTCTTACTTTTACTTCTCTATTTATTGTAACCTTTATGATATGATCACCATGTATAGCTGAAAATGGGTCTCCTGTAAGGCTGACAGAAAAGCCATCTAGCACTATATCCTAGTATACTTTATGGTTTTCTTGTTTTAGGATCTCCATGTTGACATAAGAAATAGTCAAATATCTTGCATAATTGGGCGTATCATATGATAAAGAAGATGTCGTTGAGCCTGTAGATGAAGTTCAATATCCTGCTCGCAAGCTGCTCGTATACTACCTAGGAACTTACAAACACACAACATGTAGTCTGTAACCCACTGACTAGATGTACTGCTTTCATCCTTTTCAGTAATATCAGAGCGGAGTTTCTCAAATTCCGAATCATAAAGAATGTTTTGGAGGTTTTCTGGGGATGGGTCAATTTTGAGCTTCTTTAATTTTTGGTACAGCTCACTATTTTGTGATGGCATGTTTCCTTCCAATTTGAAACGAACAAGGGCTTCAGAACTTTGTTTATGAAGCCTTGTACAGCTAACATAATCACGACCTTCCAGAGCCCGGTCTACAGATCATTCAGCTACAACTCCTGACTGGGTCCACCATTCTCTTAAACCAAGCTCTCGAAATCGCTTGTAAAGTACCCTTTCATTTTCAAACAAAGTATTCAACCCTCCTAGCAAATTGTTTATTTCTGGATACTTTTCCAATCCTTCTTTCCACATAATCTGGCAAATTTTAGAGAAGATTGCCTGGTCGCTGTGTACAAAGACGTGATCAATGTGGAGATGTTTTGCCAAGCGTTTAATATAATCAATATACCATTTACAAACTGAATAGTCAGGTTTATGCTTAATAACAGGAAGGTGTTCCAAAGCAGTTTTGATAACATGTTTCCTTGTTACATTTTCATTAAATGCAGTCCAAGTTGGAGACGCCTTTTCATTGTCTTGAATAGTACTGGATACAGCCCAGGCTATATTTGTTTTTCAAATTAAGTTCTAAAAGGTCACCTTCATCCTTGTCTTCATATTTCTTGAAATCATCAGTTGGTGGACCTTTTCTGCTCCTCTTAGTGTAAACATATTCATGAAAGGTTTCTTCATCTCTTACATCAGTAAATAAGGTTTCTTCATCTTCAAGTAGTCCTACAGGTTGTTCAATCTCATTTATAACCGGAATATTTTTCTGACTGCCTTGAAAAACAATAGCATTTGTATAATGCGTGGTGCCATTTCCAGTAATCGTTCTCTCAATGCCATCTGAATTGTCAATACTTATATTTGTTGGAATATCAGTTTGGAGGTTCTCCGGAATTAGTTGTATTTTGGTCTTGTTGAATTTTGCCCACTGCCTAAGAGTATCTGCTTCTTTAGTGTAACTTATGCCATGACCACAGTGGTGAAGTAATTTGGAATTTTGCTTGCTTCCTGTTACTCTGTGAGTTACTAAACTCAGAACTGCTTGCTTCGGAGTTGGTTGATGTGAAACTAGCGATTGCCAATCGGAAGAAATTGACCAGACTTTGTCGCAAGGAATTCAGTAAAACCTGTAGCATACCCAGTTTCGTCACTTATACTTGCTTTTTGGGTTGATACTAAGAGCAATGACGTTGAATATATTCTTATTTGGATCAAACGTTTTTATGCCTTTTACCAGATCATCAGGATTTTCCGGCATTTGGGTTTCAGTTAGAGATTTAACTTGTTTATTTATCATGTACCCAAATGATCTTGATTTCAAATCATCTCTGAGCCCATGTCCTGCTAAACTTGCTAGAGCATATTCAGAAGCTGTGAAGGTGCTAGAATGTACTATTTTTCCTCCTGGTCTAGAGACGAAATGAAAATTCATTTGTTCGCCGAACCACTCTTGCAACTTTGTATTTGATTTTTTCGTTGAAAGACATTCCACTTTCTTGTTACTCCTCGAGTCATAAAGATCACACCAGTATCTTAGTAGATCTGTCATAAAATATGCCTTATTTAAAACTATGACTTTTTCATGAAATAAGTCCCTAAGCTCAGGATCAGATGCAGAGATGAGCTCATCTAACACAGCATCACATATATTATTGTATTTGTTTTTTCCTTGTCGAACAAACATTACTTAACATTGATGGTGTAGCATAATGTCTGCAGCTGGAACATCATTTCCTGTGGCAGTGGAATTTAGTTCACTTCTCAGTCTCTCAGCAGCCTCCTTCATTGTACTTTCCTGGTATTGAAGGTGATATTCCATCATCTCAATCAAAGATTTGCAAGCCGTCTCTAGCTCAACGCGAAAAAAGACGACAGTCTATCCTAGATCCATATTGCTTCTTCTTCAAACGAATTTCTTGACACACAAAACATGGTTTGTCGTGAACATTCTTGACGCAATCCTCGGAAGGAATACGTTTACATCTCTTGGCTGGAGGACTACCATTGGACTCTTCAGATTGTGTACAATCTTCTTCACACAAATTTGAGGCTTCCTGTTACAATTTGTTTCTGGAGGGTATTTTGACTTCTTTCTCTCTAATTTTGTTCTTTGCGTAAAGTTTTGTCTACATGCCCTATGAAATTTTCCAAATGGTTCTTTCCTGTTTATTCTGTCTCTAATTTTAGTAAAAGCATACCAAGGAAACTCATCAACTGGAATCGGAAGTGTAGACCATTCTTCAGGATATTCTTGTAGAGTTTTCCAACCTCGTAGAGAAGCGTCATGAACTGAGTTTCTATTTTCCCTTGTCCTCACCAAGAGGAATTTCACATAATAGGCAGATCTCATCAGTTTGTAACTGAGCTACAGCAGAATCCTGCATGATTAAACTTTAACCCTCAATATCTGAAAAGAAAGAAAGAAAGAAATTAGTAAAAAAAAATATTCCCCCCATAACAAACACAAACAATAACATTTATAGGAAAAAGTATAATTAAAGTTCGTGTGTTGTCCTCATTTACTCATTTCCCTATTAAATAGTCTCAAAATATTTTTGAATAAATTGCTGTAGTCATTCTGTTCCCGGAAGAAATTTGTGAAAAAATGAAATACATAAATTTCACCGGGGCATTATAAAGTTATTAAAAATCAAAATCACATAAATTAATCAACTTGGATAATACGGTGTGTACATAATAGTTTCATAAAGCTATTTATTTTTGTAATTACACTCAGTTCTTAAGTTTCCGTCATTTTAAATTCAATGGGTTTAGATTACTTTAATGCACAAATATGAGTTTATCTGTGAAACCTCCTTTAATTTGACAATCATATTGTAGATCTTCATAATACTTTCTGCATGTTGTTGATTTCTACAAATCCGCCATCTTCGATTCAAAATGGCGGCCACATAGGAGATTTTGAAGAATTCTAATGCACATACTTATGTTCTCCAATAAAAATCCTTTAATTTGATACCCATATCGACTACCTTTGGGCATTTAGAAATTTTTCAATTTTTTAATCGCCGCCATTTTGAATTCAAGATGGCGGACACTCTTCCCCTATTTTTCGAGTGGTAACATTGATGTTCGGATTATGTTGATTAAAATACACCAGAAAAGCAAAACAGTACAAATTAGATCGTAATAGCCAAAAACGTTCACTTCTGGACCTGTCTAAATGTAGCTGCAAACGTCATGGGTCAGAGGAAAGTGACTTCTCCATTTCAATCGAAAAAGGCCTGGAAAATATCACTTGGGGTAAAAAAAATGCAATAAAAATTATTTCTACCTATTGTATACAGAAAGATAAACTGAATAACATACTGAAAATTTACACCCTTTAAAGTCTGAAAACTGGCCTCCATTTGGAAACAAATAGCACCAAAAATCTTGTTTTTGCATTTAACTCATAAATGATGGCTAGTACTGAAATTTTGAGTGAGTTCAATTGTAATGTTTCTCTTTGAATAACTAATACCATTATCACATATGATGGACGGTAACAAAGTTATTACATGCTTAAATGTCACAAATATAAACTTTTTAACAGAAAAAGAACTTATTTATAAAGAAATAATAAAATTTCAGTGTTAGGCGAAAGCCTGGAAACACTTTGCTAAATCGAAACTAGCAACAGGGAGTGAGACCAAATGTTGGATATCAATGACGGAAAGATAGTCTCCATATCGCATCTTGAAAGCCTTCGTGTTAGATTCATGTGGATAATTTTAACTTGAAAGGACAGGCATTATGTGACATATAGTTTTAAGCTAGCTCATGTATGGAAATTCAAATGTGAAGTACCTTTATTTTTTAGAAGATAGGGACTCTGAGAGTTGGGATTTGGGGAAATATAATGGTTTGTCGATATGTTTTTGCAGGTGGTTCAACACCTAACTAATCTTACTTGAAGAGATTGAGATTGTGCTGATGAATGGTGATCGCATTACAAGGTGATTACAGCTGAGCTAAAAGGGCGTCTTCCGCAGAAAAAAGACACAACACATGCAACATTATACAGGACAGACGCAGTAAACAACTAGGGACAGCAACCTGCGAGAACTCAGCAACAACATTTATAGCAGCAGTCTTGAGCAAGTTCAAATGCAGTACACGACTATTACAGGTGGTAACAGTTGTCAGTCAGAGATCCATGTTCGAGTACAGTATGAAAACAACTGACATCCGTATTAGCTGTAATTGCAACAACATCTAGGTGAGGATGACTCTAAGAGATCAGGAGGTTACAGTTTGCGCTACGGACTCGATGTAGGTTCAATGAGGATCCAGTATTCCCTTTGTGTGAATCATTTAGCAATGAGGCCCTGTTTTTGTCCAAGTTAAAACAATAAAGGGAATCATTGCTATTGCTCTGATGTGGCTCATCATCGCCAGAAGACAGTTAAACAAGTAGTGTGAAGAAGGTCATGACGTGGTGTGGCATTGGGGGTATACGTATGGAGCCGGCGTTTATCCGTATTAAATTGATTTGTAAACGATACCTAACGATCTTTCGAAAGAAAATCCTCCTCCAAATGCTTAACCTTGAGGGTGAATTTCCGTTTTTCGGTTGGTACAAGGTACTTGGATCTGAACATTCCAGTAAATGCGATCGGTCGGCGATGTCATCAAGACAAATACGAGTGTATTTACTTACAATTTATGGAACAAGAAAGTAGTCGTTTCAGACGTTTACTTTATATTATCAATAGAGCAAAAACAATTAAGGTTTGACCAAAAATGGACGACAATTCATCGTTAGTCGTAACTTTTACAATTTAAACGAATTGTAATCGATCAGTAAATATTATAGACAGTGATCTGATATTGTTTCGTAAACAAATAATGATAACATATCTTAGTTTTTGAATAGATAGACATTTTATCAAGGATTTTAACAGAGACTTTGAATGTGTATTAAATTTTTATTTGACAATGTTCCATAAAGGATATGAATTACCTTCTATGCAAAATAGTAGAAAGGACACTCAGTATGTATTTTGAAATATCATGAGTGTTTTATATGTTTAATGTGGATTTTAAATATGTGTTATTTATTTAATGCCATGAGAACTTTTATCAATGTTCGATTTTAAAAAATCAGGGTTTCCATTATTGATTCTAATTCAATGAATTTATTTACGGAGTAGTTGCATACTTCTTAAATGTGTATGTTTGATATATATAGATGATTATCTATGGTATTTGAGTAAAGTTTACTTAAATGCATTTTATTTGAGCTATGAACTGTATGCTATTTGATTAATAGTACGCTTTGCATGAAATAAGATCTAACGCAAGCTAACCGCTTTTCATGTTATTTAAATGGACAATTTTGAAGTAAGGTTGAAAGCTTGTGAATCAATACTACCAAACCTAATAAAACTTAACTGTGATGTTATTTGTTAATAGTATTATGGTTAAACTAATAAAATGATTCTTTGTAGTGAACATGAATTCTTGTGAGATAGTTGCATGTCTTGTATAGTTTATGAAAGAATGTGTAGTGAATACTGAATAGAGTAAGTTGGGGCAGAATCTCATATTAAACTGACTTTTAGTTCTCGCCCATCTAAAGACTACTACTAGTTATTATTTCCCTATATTGATAAAAATTAATAAATTACAACCGCCAACAAGTTTGACGACAAGAAGTAAGAATCTATACACATAGTTCATTTGCTTGAAACATAATGATATTCGATAGACACTATGGCTATGAATATATGACATTTAAAGTACATGAGATGCCGGAAGACAAAAGTTGCTCTGTTGTTAACTTGTGTTGACAGTCGAGTCTTTGATAAACTGGAACAAAACTTTATTCCGAAATTAATATAAGATACAAATTTTTCAGAAATTCAACATATGTTGATTCGAATTTATAGTCTGCTTCATAATACAGTGTATCCAAATAGTAAAATTATTTCTATAACAACACAAACGCGGTTAAATAAACTACAAAAAGACATATCTAAGCGGACATATAACAAAATTGATTTAGTACAAAGATTTTGGAAATCGACACAGGTAACAGACTATAGTGAAAGATAAACAAACTATTAAAATTGTGTCCAATCCCCTACCTACGTTAGAAGACATTAACCAAATTACATTGTTCTAACACTTTTGTTGTGTTGGTTCTTAACCATGCTTATCTCCAGCTTGAGTTAGACGTGAAGTTCAAAATGTTTTAGTTCTTAACACACAATGGGAATTTTACAAAAACAAAATATGCCATTTGGGTTATCATCGTCACCTTTCATATTCAACGATTCATGGACCAAACGTTAGTAGATTTTCCATACGCTCAAGCTTGTCAGACGATGTCATCATTGGAGATGAAGACTTACAAAAATGTTATCAAAATACTTGTGCTGTTTAAGACAAATTTCGAGAACGAATCATCAAAATGAAATTATCGAAATGTCAATTTTTGCTCCAATAGTTGAATATCTTGGACAAACTATTTCGTCAACAGGTGTAAAACGTTTGTTCAAACATCAACAAGCTATCATGAAAATGTGAACCTCACCAAAATGTTAGTCAGTTGCGTTCATTCATAGGAATGGCCATGAACTACTATCAGATAAATATACCTCATTTAGCCAATCATTACAAATGTACTTCATGGCCTTCTTAAAAAGGATACCAAATGGGAATGGACTTCAAAACTGCAAAAGCAACTGAGCATACAATTTGAGCATATAAAGAAATTGATTGTACACAGTAATGAGACTCATAGTTTTAATCCTAAGGAACCTGTATATTTAATTACGGATGCGAGTCCATACAAAGGTGGAATACAGCTTTCTAACAAGGTTGAGGATGGAAAAATAAAAACAATAGTTTGGGGAAATGCAAAACTGAATACATGCGAACGAACTTTTAGCATTTTGAAAAAGAAGCGGTAGCCTTGTTACTGGGTATTCAGAAATTCCATAAAAATCTTAACGGAAAATATTTCACTATTTTGACCGACTCTCTTCAAGTGACATCAATTTTCGAAGAACAAAATACTATTCCATCCTCGGCACATCATTGTCACGTTAGATGGTTTTTATTCCTTTCTGGGTATAATTATAACATAGTATATCCTAAGAAAAGTGCAGGTTGCAGAATGTCTATCAAGATTGCCTTCTGATGAAATAACGAGACATAAATATGTTTCAAAGCAATATGTTTTAAACGTTAGAGACGATGCTCTTCAAATACCATCTATACAAAGTGAGACACAGCAAAACCAAATTTTGCAACGTGTTTTAAAAGGGACTCAAACTGGTTGTCCATCTAGTTTTCCAAAGGTCTATCAAGATTCAGTTCATCGATTATATTTTAATAACAGATCGTACATCAATATTCATAATATTTGTTTTTTTTTTCTTCGTGATCGTTTAATGGAACCTCCATCAATAAGAAACATTTTGTTACGATAGCTTCACGGACAACACATAGGAATAACCAAAATGAAACAAACGCTACGAACATATTATTGATAGTCAAAAATGGATATGGAGTTGGATACATATTTAAGTAATTGTGATAGTTGTTGAAACATAAAAATTAAAGGCCACAAATTCACGGTAGAAAAAAAACTTTAAAAGATATTTAATTTCATCGGTTCACCAAAAGTTTTAGTTTCAGATAATGGCCCGCCTTTCAGAAGTTGGCGATTCACCAATTGGTGTAGAGTACAAGGAATTGATCTGATACATACTCCACGTTATCACCCACAGAGCAATCGGAGTGCTAAGTAAGTGGTACAAGATCTAAAGGTTTTATTAAAGAAAAAGTTACATGATTATCATACTAAAAATTTGTCAAGTTATCCAGGAAATCCGTTTCTCTGAGACACCAGCCTTACAAAGAAAATCTCCTGCAGATATAACTTTCAGTTTTGAACCCAATACTCAATTTAACAAACTAAATAATGAGGCAAGGAAGATATACAATTATAAAATGTCCACTCAATGTAATAATTTATAACCAGAAATGGGAGAAATAATAAGGGTCAGAAATATCATCAATAACACACCCAAGTTCATGAGGCCATGGGCAATAAAACATCTGAAACATAGTAGTAGAAGTACAAGTGAGAAATAGACGACGAAGGGTCTATGTACACCAACTGAAAAGAGGTACTCAAGGTAATATTGAAGAGATAAGTTCAGATCAAACAACAAATATTTGGTGAAATATCAATGAACAAAATAATAAGGGTGTACCTACTGAAGATACGCAAAAATTGTGTCGTTCTAATCGTAACCGAGTACAAACTAGACACTTTTGCTGTGAAAAACTCTGAGTTTCACTTTCTCCTGAGAGGGAGTGAATGTCAGGAAGACAAATAGGAGTGTAGTTACTTGTAATTTATAGAACAAGAATATATTAATTTCAGACGTTAGCATTATATTGTCAATGGATCAAACTAATTGATATTTGACCCAAGATGGACGACAATTGATAGTTAAGGCCACTTTAGACGATCCAATTTCTCGTACGATCCCTCGCGTGCAATCCCATCGGTTACATTCTTTGATCGTGTAAAGCGCAGATCGTACGATTTTTCATGCAATCTCCGATGTG
The DNA here is from genome assembly GCA_022664845.1 of Lepisma saccharinum. Classification (NCBI taxonomy): domain Eukaryota; kingdom Metazoa; phylum Arthropoda; class Insecta; order Zygentoma; family Lepismatidae; genus Lepisma; species Lepisma saccharinum. The sequence continues at coordinate 6,947 of JAGDQP010034036.1, read as the reverse complement.
TTCTCTAAATAGAAACGGTCCTATTTTTCAGCGGATTTTTCGTACAATCTATGGCAGCGCCCCTACTGGCAATATAGCGTCCTTTCCTATTCGGCTGTTTGTTTGGTTATGGATTACGACACAAAGAGAACATATTAATGTTATTACTTGATGCAGAAATTAACATACATAATGGCATAATAAACTATTACAGATATAAAGATATAAAACAATGTTTTTAAGGGAAATGTAAAGAGGTCGGTGATACTGAAGTACAGCTACTTCTGCTATAGAGGACTGGCAATACCTCAAAATGTTACGTTTTGCATTCTTATAACCATAAAGGGTACTAAATACATGAGAAATATGTTTAAAAATATAAAGACAAAGTTCTGATGTGATCTAATAACTACTGCTTTTCCTATATATTGTGCAATGCAGTTAAGGTGATTTTCATTGTTTTTCTTGTGCGTAGAGTACCTAATTTGCTGCAATCATGATAAGTATGAAGGGAAGTAATGTAGGGGATACCGGTATCTTTGCAATCATATTCTTCCCCAATTACTTTGATAAACATATACGCTCTGTGCATCCGAAATAATGAAATACATTGAACAGTAATTACAGAAATAGACATAATGTAAGTAGAGTGTCGACGTCAACCCAGAGCTGTGCAAGTCAATGCATGAGCTAGGTAATTAATCGAACGAACTAATTTTTATTCAATGGTTCAGACAGCTGACCCACCCTATTCACACCTATATACCTTGTGTGAAATGAGGCTATAAATCATATAAAATCTACATTACTCCTCATTTTTGTATTTTGCAAGTATTTCATGCTTATAGGAACGTAAAACGTAGCATTTTGAGGCGTTTCCAGTGCTCTGTGTTAGAAGTAGTTAAACCGCAGTGTTACTAATTGCCCCTATATGTATAAATAGAAGTTAATATATCGCGATTTATATACTTTTGAAGTGCTGTGTAATCACAAATCTTGTTAACTCAGGAATATTGTAAAAACAAAACACATATAACTCCGAATTTATCACCGAAGACAGCAAAATTTTCAACGTTTTTTGTGTCCGCATTGAAATATCTTTATCGCAGTACAGAAGTAAAACTACGACAATTTCGGTTACCACTGAAACCTACTAGAAGTTAGATTATCTTGGTAGAAGAATTTGACATTACAATTAACTGAATTTCTGTTGCGTCAAGATTATTTGTTTTCAATATTTTAATTATTTTCTATTTTTAAATGGGCTATACTTTCACAAATATCTGTGGCATAATTACCTTAAAAGCCTGAGGTGTCACAACTATAAACTCCAGCAGTTCCATCATTATCCCCTCGTATCCAAAATTGTACCGTGTAAAACACTATACAATATTGTATGATTTATCGTACGAAAAATCTCGTACTATGGATTGTATGCATTCTTTCATACGAGAGATCGTACGAGAAATTGTACCGTCTAAAGCGGATTTAGTCATAACCAGTGACGCAACCACAGGGGGGCAAGCGGTCATTGCCCCCCAACTCTGTCCAGACATAAATTTTGCGGAGGGGGCAAACATAGGCTACATGTTACTTCTGAGCCTCAACATTTAACGCTACAACAGTTTTGAATTTTCGTTATACATGTTTTTGTTCATTGTAAACAATTGTTTTAGTAATTATATACAGCTCAGAGAGTTTGAAAGAAATGTCTTTTTTTTCAACCAATTTTTATTTCCGTCTCACTTTCTCCATAAGTCAAGAGTGCGGTTTCTTTGATTTATCATAGCATTGTTAAACACAAAGAAGACAAAGGTAAAAATAGTCTACTACTAAAAAAAATACACATATATATTTTTAAAATATTTTATTATTCTCACCAATACAGAGACGAAAAAAGGAAATAGCTCAATCGTTCACATTTAATCCACTAGAGTAAACTTATTTTGATTCTAGCGCATAAACTTCTGTCAATCTATCTGAAACAGTGGGTAGTAGTTAACTGGCTGGGAATATGTTGTCCTCATTCAAGTTCTCAACATTTCTAATTTTGATTTGGGTGAGTTTAGTTCAGACGGTGATGATGCGACAGCAAACATTGTTTGAGCTATTAAAATTTAAAAGAAAGAAAGATGAAGAAAGAACAGAGTTGCAGACCGAAACGGTGGAAACAAGTAAGTACTAGCTCAAGTTGTATAGCTACAAATCGAATGTGTAACCAGTCGAATGGACGCCCGCAATGGGAAAGAGGGAGGGGAACATTCATTGCCTTGCCCACCTGGATTTTTGAAATTGTAAAATTGTATAGGCTGTTACCAGGAACGGCGTCAGGGGGAAAGTGCCCTCCCATAAATTTTCCCTCGGTCCCCTTCTTGTATGCCTCAGAAATTGTAGATGGCATGTAATATTTTGTTTTATTATTACACAGTTTGTATTATGTTTGAATTGCACCCAACCCAATCTTATGCCCCTCCTGTGCCCCTCACTCCCCAACTGTGGGAAGTTAGCGCCGTTCCTGCTCACACAAGTGCTTTTATGTTACACAACATTTCAATGCATCTAATTTTTCATGGAGTTGTCGATACCAATTATAATCCATCATTTTTATAAGGGTTGCAAGAACTTTTAGTTTGTGCATCTTTCGTCCCCTCTCCTGAAAAATATCCTGTGGTCGTGCCAGTGGCGTAGTGGAAAGTTGGAACCCCTCGCAAAAGAAGAATATAAGGCCCGTGCAATATCAGAGTAAGGTGCCGCAGTCCAATCTTAGCACATTAACCTTAGAGGAAAAGGAGCCCCCAAAAAGGATGTCCCCCGGACCGCAGGGGCTATCATTACGCCCCTTGGTCGTGAATGTGTGTTTCTGATAATGTTCTCTCTATGATATGTTTGTCAGTCACATCACTAGCTTAAAACAATTGGGTTAAACAATGCTTAGTTTTAACAACGAACCACACCCTCATGGGATAAGTTACTGGGGGGGAGGTATGGGAGGATTTACTCCGATCGGGGGGAAAGTTCGAACTTTCTGATGAAGAATAAAAATTTGCTAAAAAATCTTTAAAAAAATGTTCACAGACGAGTTTTCTGTTAACTTTTAAAAATTTTCCCGCGGGAGAACCCCCGGAAGGTTTCCCCAACATGAGACAAACTCAACATCGCCCATACATACACACTCCAACATGTTCGCAGTAACGGAGGGGAGACACAGGGGTATCTTTTGGAGTAGGTGGGTAGTAGGCTACTATATCTTGTATCATGCAGAGATCGGGGTGGGTCAAAGACTAGTTGACCCATAGCCTACAATCACCCACTACTCACTATGACTCACCACCTCCTAGTGCTTTCTTAAACCACGACCTACAGTAATTCAATCTTCAACCACCATACATAATGGATTGTGGCACCACGCTTGACCCACGACCCACCATCTACTATCACCAATTGGACCCTCAACCTAATGGAAGTGTCTTTCGGCCCATAACAAACGTGTCCTCGCAGTCCCATTTTCTTCCCATACACATACCATAGAGTCTAGCTTAAAACTTGTTAGGAAAATTTATTTGACCCACGTCTCCGGACACACTCCATCTCTGGTCACGGCGGGTAGTATGTCACCCCGGATGTTTTTTTTAAGCCACGTTCTAAGCTAGAGCCTGTGGTCCCTGGATGGAGAAGAAAATGGGATATCTGAAACCTGAGGTCATTTGTCAAGGGCCAAAAGAGGTATCCAGTGGGTTGAAGACCGAATTAGTTACGGTGGGTCGTGGGTCACAGTCAATGGTGCTTGAAGATTGAATTCAGGTAGGTCATGAGTTAAGAAAGCCCTAGCAGGTAGTGCGTCACGACGGGTAGTGTGTCACTTTTTCTTTGACTCACGCCATCTCAGGTACCATGAGCGGCGTTTAAGGAGAGAAGGGAACAATTTCCCTCCATATGTTTTTTTTTTTAATATGAAATTCTTGGGGTGTGTATGAGTATAACCTCTAATTTGATCATTCGTCGTCACTGCCTGGTACCCCTCCTAAAAAAACTACTTTCTACTCTGATTCTGATACATCGTTATTTCTACGCTTAAATATATTCCTTTATAACAGAAGCAGCATTAATTTTTTTCCTTTTCTTAAAAACAATTTCAAGAGTCTTTGACGACTATTTATTTATTTCCTCGCTCGCTGCAATAGCAATTTATTTTGGTTCACCGATACAGCATTGTTAAGCAAAAGCATTTCATAAAGCCCCTCGTACACGATTCAATAAAGCTTGAACAAGAGCGTTGAACAAGCAATTGGATGAAAATGACGTCACGAGTCAGAGACTCCACACAGGAAATCTCTTGAATTCAAGTCTTCTCATCCAATTCGTCCTATTTAGAACCTGTCCTATTTTTATTGAATTCAACGCACTGATCTACCAATCACATCGCTGGTGACTTGAACACGTGATAACAGTGCTTCCGGAATACTAAAAATTAAGATGTTAACATGGAGCAGGGAATTTTTAAAGCCTTGTTTTTATGATGCGAAATAAAGATATTATCAGAAAATCAAAATAAAATAAATAAAGTATCGCTACAAGAAATTCCATCGCATCTTGCTGAGGTAAAGTGTACCTGATGTTTCTTCTGTAGCTTTTGTACAATCACTATTGCAATAGAAATTGATACAGACGGTTTACTATAATTCCTAATAAAGTTCGTATTGTATTTAGAAGCAGTAGGATATTAATATTTAAAGTACCACTGAGTTGCTCATAATTTATGTGGAAAGGTCGAGTTTTTATTTACTGTATGTAGGATGTTCAAAGCTGCTAAACATAGAAGTATCTGGGTACACTTTACTTTAGGGCATGAAAAAATGTAATCTTTTCCAACGTGTGTGGAAGGGCTGTAACTTAAAATATAACAAAGTGTCGAGTCATGGAAGTATTAAATTAGAGTGAAAAAGCGAAAAGTACTTGGAACTTCTTGGCTGCTTCCACGTTGGTGAGCGAGCACATTAAACCGTGCATGAAATAGCGAATAGTACTTGAAACTACTTGGCTGCTTCCACGCTGGTGAGCGAGCACATTAAACCGCGCATGAAATAGCGAAAAGTAC